>PQVD01001875.1:0-26951 GCA_003012265.1 Setaria equina
TTAAAAAAAAAAATAAGGCAAATGTTATCTCCTTGAATTAAAAGCATCCTTAATGACTGTAATTTTTTTTTTTTCCCGCGCTAGATTTATGCAGAGAAAAAAAAAAAAAAACGGCTGCCATCAGTTCACAAATATTCCGAATCTAATCATTCCCATAGAAGAGCTAACTAGAAATATTCCATTCCATTTATTAACTTCACGAAAGAAACAAATGTGTTGAAATTGATTCGTTGTTATCATCCATACAGAATTCAAGTAGTGCTTTTTTTTGTTTTTCGTTTTTTTTTTTTTTTTTTTTTGGTGCTTTCACTTTACGTCGAAGTGTTTTTCTTTTTAAGGGAATTTATTGTCTCAAATGTATAATGGCATTTGGCACCAGTTCAAAGTGTATTTTGGTAAGCATTGGAATGAATGGAATGATTACAACGACAAAAATATTTACTTCTAATTTGCTAGCTAAACTTGGCAATAAAAATTTGAGAAGAAATAATTTGAGCTCCTTTATTGAAAAGGATTATTATGAAAATAAAATCATACCATGTCCTTTTTATATTAGCTATACTTACAAGGAAGATTTGAACGGGTTGTCTTGCTGTATCAAACATAATATGTGTGTATATATGTTCGCATGTATCGCAGTTATTTATTCGTGAAAGGAAAAAATTTTTGAAAGCAGTATTTCAATGTTATAGGCTTATAAAAACAATAGAAATGTCGAACATATAACTGGCACTGGCATTTTGAAATATAATCTCAATACCTAAGTGAAAGGGATGCTCCATTGATATATTTAACCTAAATGCATTCGAGAAGCATTCATATGTAAATGAAAGCAAGAAATGGATACAAACTTTGTATAAATTAATAAAATGAATACTGTGCAAACTTTAAGCTGGTGAGGTAGTAGGTGGCTTAAAGATACTTTTTCGAATCACTTTTTCTCGGAAGTTTTTCTTTCCATTTAGACCATAATTCACTTAAAAGGAGAAAAAGGACCGAGTGATTTTAAAATTCAACAACAGAGTAGTTTAAGTAACAGTAAAAAAAACTATACATGATTTCGAAATCAGTCCATAATGAGTATTCAGTAATAGTCAGAATGACACTTATGGTAGAATAATAAATAGCCTTGAGAAGAAAGAACTCGTTCCGTTGGTACCTTCATGACCTTCTGGTCATCGCACTGAAACCACTGATTACGTTGATGCCGAATATAACATGTGTAATGGCCACTTTCCATTGTTCCCAAATGATTCACAACTGCAAATAGTTCGTATCTGAAATAATTCACACTATGTGTATATGAATAAAGTAAATATCAACTAAGAAACTTGATCGTATTACAATAAAGGGAAATTAAATACCATTTTGTAATTACAACAGAAATTCTATCCATCAAACTATATCGTTTAACTGGATAAAATTTCTGATACGTATATACGTACTAAACATAACTAGATCTATGATATGAATTTTTATACTCAACCGCCATCATGTCACTAGCATCTTTCGATTTATTGAAGATCAAAAAATACACTTCAATTTACTATTTTTAATAACAAAACAAAACGAAGTAGCTTCAAAGTTATTTGTATTGACATACTTATTGCGATTCGTTGTGAGCAAATCAGTTACTATACTGGTTTTGCTCTCCGGAACACTTGTAGAACGCTCGCGAAATGAGGCCGTGAACGGTGTCATATCAATGAATTGTGGATATTTGATTTTAGTATCCATTTTCTTTCGATCTTTACGACTATGTTCAAAACGCTTCAAATGAAAACAAGCAACCATTGGGAGAGTTTTAAGAGTAAGCTGTTTCGTTGATTCTTCGTATGTTTCACAGCGTGCACATTTCGTTTTTGCATTACTTCCCAAATGTTCCGGCATTATATACCTAAAGGCAACTGATAGCCTCATACCATCTTCGAATCACATTAGATTTTTTTGCCTCAATTATATTTCTCTTTATTCATCATATGTGATAGCTGGTATAGAAAATATATCATTCTGTTTTTAGATTAAGAAATTTACCTGTGTAAGCAATCTTCTAAAGTAATTTGTTGTGGTGAACCTGAGCTGCTACTAGGAGAACGTAACACTTCTTGCGCTACATCAAGCGATATATCCCAAAATGGGTCAACAGTTGTTGAAACACACCTGAATATGGTTACTAAGCTAATCAAACTGAAGGAGCTCTCTCCTCTTCATTGGATTAATTTTTCGCACAGAGCTTTCACTTTTAAAAGTAATTAAAAATTTGAAAGTATGAAAATTAAGGAAAGAAGCTACCAGTTAGAAAAAAAACTAAGCGCACCCGCAAATTGAACACGTGAGATCAGATTGTAGTTTGCCGGTGAAGATCCAATCAATAATACAGTTGCATTCATTTGGCGTAGAAGGAAGTGAACTACCTATAATAACAGCTATAAAGAACTAATTATAAATTTACCAATCTATGGAGAATCATAAATAAAGATGAAAATAGAAAGGAAAGAAGCTATCAGTTAAAAAAAAGGTAAAATTAAAGGTAAACATTTAAAAGAAAAGCTAACTTCCGGAATGTCGATGAAGCACATCAAGAGCTGCGATAAAAAATTCATGAGCGTCTTGTTGTTCGTAACCAGCTAGATGCCTAGCATGAGTCCAAACGAGATTCAGGAATCGATTAGGTTTGTAAGGTGTAATGTCGCCCTTGTAAAACTCCTACAAACATTTCAATGATGAGAAGTCATATGACAACAAACAGAAACTTCACTGAAAAATATAGGCAAGTTCGCACATATCAACAAACAAAATGTTCATTAGTCAAATATGATAGGCTAATGACAGCAATGATAAGTCATGCAAAACTTTTACCACTGAGTTATTGTTGATACTAAAAATAATATATATTAATGTATCCCGATATTCGACACAATGATTAATTAAATAAAACAGCTCCAACTGCTGATCAGAGCAAAGGATTAAGAAGATGGCTTTAACAATTTAAGAATCAAACGAAGAAGTGAAGGAAACTGAGATGATTTTTTATCCTAACTCACCTGTAAAAATATCCATGTTTGATCCATTTCTGTTGGAAAAATAATTACAAGATTATAAATTTAAAAGCTTATAAGCTCTTACTTATAAACAGTTCATTTTAGCCTTATATGCAGCAAAGTAACACCAACCTAAAAGTATAGGTGGCAGATGGCGATAAATCTGTCGTCAAACATACTGAATTACCTGGAAAGTATTGGCAAGTTCGCACATGAGACACTGAGCTTTGTTATGTGATGACGATGAAGTACAATGATGTTGGTCTGTGAGGAAATAATCTTTCAAATGTGGTGTGTGCACGATAGCTTGTATAATGCAGTTCATAAAACATGTATTTCCCAAATTCACCAATCCACGTAAACCTGTAACGACAATATGACAAAAATATAAATTATCGTAAGAGTAAACTGAAAATTAGATTAACAAATCAAGCTACTATTTATTTTACTCAATGATACAGCTACATATTTGCTCTGATAGCTTTGATATTAACAGGGAAATGGGGAGAATTAAATATTTCTTGGCTGAAAAAGAGTAAAAATCAATGGACTTAACATTGAAATCACCTCGGATACTACTCTTGGAGAAGCGAACCATCCGGGTAGGATCATCATGACAAACATCTACAACCGCTGCACCAGGGTACCAGATACTTCGAGTACTTAAGTTTAGCGATCGTCTACAACCATTTTCAGCATCTCGTCGAGCATCTTCCATCTCACGATCATATACAAAATCTCCACATTGATGGCAATAAATGAAACCTGTCTCTACGGAAATTGCTGAAATTTTGAAAATGTTTATTACTTGGAAAGTGCTGAATTTCATCGCATCGTACAGTGATTTGCTAGAAGTGAAAGATGAAAATCCCCTTACCGAAGAGATGTTCTTTGGTTGCAAGATGTTCTTGGATATGCGTTAAACAAGCAAACGTTGAACACTGGCAACAAGCACACATCAATGCATTCAGTCGTGTCTTGCATTGCATGCATTGCACATATCTAGCCTGTAAACAAATTATTGTTTAATATTATTGAGCAAGTGATACATTGAACACTGCAGTAACATTTCGTCACTGATTGATTTTGATGATATGTTGACAATTTCAAAATCACAAATTTTCAGAATAACTACTACAAACTACTAAGAAACTAATGGTTAATATTTACCAAACCCTTAGATATGAATTTTCATATAAACACTTGAACTTATCTTCTCCTTAAAAAATTATTTTAATCAATCTTAATGAATCAAAAATTTCTGAAAATGTTCACTCATCATATCACAATTATCATATAAGTAACTACTACATATGCCAAATCTGTTTACATAACTAATAATTATTTTCCATTTATAAATTACTTGTTAAGATGTTAAACATATCTAACTACTGTACACCGATCCATAATAATGAATTAATAATATCAGCTAAACTTCACATGAACTTCTCGTGCTTTGGCATTATTCGGAAAGATAACTGCATAGACGACACTGTTAAGCGTTTTCGATAATGTACGTAAATTTTTACCGATATGTTTACATGGATTGTTCATTGGTCTCCTGTAAACATATCATCTTCATCAGATGAGATCAAAATTAAATTTATTACTGAAGTAGTGTAAATTGTATATTGTTTGCTACTATTCTCCATATAACTGTTGTTTGTCGTGCTTTGACTTCTTTACAGTTGAGAAGGATTAAAATTCATTTTAGTTTTTAATTTTTAGCTTAATAAAGAATACAATCGCATGCTAGCATTTCTGGGACACATCGAACTTTCAAAGAATATTTCGTTAGTTCAGTAAATGCGGATAAAAATTACGTCGTATTTATGTAAAATAAAATGAGACATTTCCGTGCAACATCACGCAATGAGGTTAACGGATAAGATCAAACTGTTTCATAATGTTAAGTGACCTCGAAGTGATTCGTCACCACGTTAAATTGATCTGGTCGGAAGAAAAACCTGACATTACCATAAGAAGTTTCATCTTCACCAGCAAAGTTGGATAACGATTCGATCTAAACAGGCAATTTTAAGCAGCAACCTTTGATTACAGTTTACTAGCACATTTTCCCATCTTTATTGCTAAATCTATTTTCCAAAATATAAAAAATAAGCATCGATGAAGAGGAACATTGACGTACACAGTTGCAACACAGTTGAGACATGATAGTTTATTTGGCCACAATAACGATTATTGCAAATGTAAAAAGAGCGAACCAATGAGGAAGAAGAAAAAACAACGAAGGTAATACAATAACTTTCTAATAATTTAATTATATACTCAAACAAAACAAAAAGACCTGATCACAACTTCCAAAACAATAATAATGGCCAGTTTCATGACATCTGTAAACCATTGTAAACCTGAAAATTATAAATTATAATTTGATATAAAATTTTTGGAAATTGAAGCAAAAGGCACCGTAAAATTCACGACAAAAAAACTCAGGAATCTTCAAAGAAGATAAAATTTTCGCCTTAATAATTTTGCTGAGACATGGAAAACAAACTTTAGGCTTGAAAGATTCCTGATTCAGCACTGCTTTAATAGCTTCTTTTTGCTCAGGGGTTAATTCTCCACGTGGAAAATCGATATCGACAGTTATGTAAAGAATTCCCTTCTTATTGTTATTAGAATACGAAGGTAATCCTTCGTCCTTTTTCCGGATACGTGCTCCTGGCCATGTTATTTTCTCACGAACAACCTGCAAAACAACATTGGTTCACTTATTTCCACCGAAATTACAGTAATTTATTCATATTTCATCTCACGAACATGTATTACTTAAAAGTTTTACCCTATTTTTTTAAGCAAAGAAAGCTCAAAACAACAACAACATACACAGAAGCTTAAAACAAAATGGAAAAAAAAAGAAAAAACTCAAGTTTAGCTTACAAGGAAAGAGTTACCCACCGCAATCAAAAGTTTCCAAACTCTCATGTTTTTTTCTATAAAACTGAGACTACATCGGCAGTATTAGTCTTTCATTAACAACCTGACACCTACTATTAAGTGTGTAAAGTAAAATTTAAGCCAAAATCTGAAAAATAAAATACCTGAAATAATGTATCTTCAAAGATACACTTAAGGTGAAATGTAAAGGAAGATTAAAATAAAATCTATTACTTCAACTTTATGTCCATCAAGATGGGTTATTTCTGTTTTGAAACCATTTAATGCATCTTCCAATGATATAGTGATATTAGTGTAGAGATCCAAACCACGTCGCTCAAATATTGGATGCTTCTCAATTTTGATCACAAATTTTAGGTCACCCGGTTCACCTTCAATATGCGGCTCGCCTTCACCTGCGAATGACTGTGTCTGTCCTTCATCCACACCCACTTCAATCTCTACCTGAAATGCTTTGTAAAAACGTAGAAAATTATCACATTAATTTCAAATACACGAGTAATTCATCACAACATAATATCAATACATTTGAAAAAAATCGAAATGAAAGATTGAGTGCAATAATAAAGTAAAAAATGTTATTCAATAAACTGCAGTTCTTACCAGATCCAAGGAGAAATTCCGTTACAAGGGCTAATAAAAAACATTTAAGGGACACAATTAAGTTTTACAAATAAGAAATTTTGAATAAAGTTCGTATTTCTACAGGTACAAATGATTCTCGGGACTAGGGGGAAGAGTTGCCGCACTAGCGAGTAATTTTTTTTCTGAATTAACAGCACATTTTCTAAAGTATAGGATCATTTAGGGATTGTGTTTTTTGTATCAGAGCAACATACTTCGAGATTTCGCACTTCCTGCACCAGCATAACATTTGGACATTCATCACATACTTTTATTTGAAACATTTGGAATCTACCAGCGCCTAACTGTTCAGTACGCATTTCATGGCGACAGTTACATTTCCTTGTACCTGACGTCTGCTTATATAACGACTTTATCCTACAAGGACAATATCTTTTCATGTAAAACCTTTAAAGTAATAGTAAAACTCAACATGAATTTGTAAATATGCCTTTTTACATCCTTCATACTATATGTTTTAAATCAAACTACTAGTTTCTAAATATTGAGTTTGGAAAGTTCGGTCCTAGTCGAACAAACAAGGATTCGGCCATGGACGGTCAACTTACAACAACTGACCTCAAAGATCCCGAAATGAATCAACAAACCAATCTCTCTAAAAAAAACATCAAAATTGAAACCTCATAGTTATTTATATTTTTATTCCCACATTACTAGTATTTCGTGCTTTCCCAGAGATATTAACAAAGAAATAAAAAAGAAAATGTTTCAAGAACCTTTTCACTTCCACGAAATTTCCATTATATACTTCTTCCAACGTAACCCATAAATCCATAACGACATCAGCACCACGAAGTGTTCCTTCTTCGCGCTGTCCATTACTGTGAAAGAAATCACCGAAGAATGAAGAAAACGGCTCATGGAAATTCCCACCATCACCTACACCCCTATTTTTTAAACCTTCTTCACCATACTGGTCATAGATTTTTCTCTTCTCTTCATCGCTTAAAACCTGTAAATAAGCTATTGGAAAAATACCACAAATTTCATTGTAACATTTATCAATATGAATGATAAAGAGACAGAAATGGTTAATGGTTACAAGAGAAACAAATTCACGCCAGCATCAATAGACAGCTTACAGCAGTTAAATCCTAGCAAGATCATTCAAAAATAATGTGCCAGCTTAAATTCTACCAAGTTAAAAAAGAGAAAAAGAAATCTCATAAGGAGCACCTCATAAGCAGCGCCTATATCCTGGAATTTTTCCTCTGCCAATGGATCACCGCTTTGCTTATCAGGATGTAACTCCTTTGCCAACTTTCGATAAGCTTTCTTGATTTGATTATTATTTGCATTACGTGGTATTTTCAGAATTTTGTAGAAATCACGACCAGCTGATACCAGTATAAGCTGGTGGAAAAGATAAAGTGGAAGAAAAAAAAATGAGATATCCATTGACTCATTACCCGTTATCCGATTTATTCAGATATTAGTGGGAACAATTTTATAAGGTAGTAAACTGATGATCATTCGTTACAACAGCATCACCAATACCTGAAATAGAATATATTCGAATAGCAAATTAAACACCATTCCATAAAGGATGGAAATTTGTTGGTACATTTCTACGAATAAGCAAATGTGTCCGATAAAAAGACGCACATGAGCGATACTAATTGTTGTGTTACCAAATATCACACCTTATCATTTTTACTATCAGTAAAATCTCTCGAATATTTCGGCTAAATGCCAGTAATGCTTTGCTTGTCATTACATTTGGAAAAAAAAAGGATGGCACATATATCAGAAAAAGTTATATCTGATACAAAATTTTCATAACGTAATACAACCAGACAAAAATCATTTAAAATATGAAACATGATAGATAAGGTTAATAATCACAATAAAAATATGAAGAATTTTGTTTCAACATTTAAAAAAAAAAACAAACAAAGAAAAAGAAAAAAGCTAAAATCTCTTAAAAAAAGAAAAAAATATATTAATCCATTGTAACTGATTCTAATAGCATTTCAAAATTCCAATCATATATTCTGAAATTTCTCTAGAAAAGAAAAAAAAAACACTGATAATATCAGAAGCTGAACAAGTTCAGTTCTCTTTTCCGGAAAGAATGTTGATCCGGTAAGCATACGGAATAAAAGTCAATAATTACAACGAACTGATTGGTTAGTTAGTTAGTTACTCGTCAGCACAAACAACATTTAACAGTGACATCAAAAAACTGTCGTTATAAATAGTTCTGTCGTAAGCTATTTCGCTAGATGGTGGTAGTGTAATTTAAGGCATTTTAATTAATTTCTTTACCGTACTACATATGTATAACTATGTGATTGTAAATCGCATTAGAAATTTCGGTCTATCTTCCAAATTTTTCTCTTTAAGTCACAAACTATGCTTATATATCTCTACAGTATGCCAATTAGGTAAACAATAAATATAAAGTACGACAAATTGATAAGTTCTTTATTAATATCCTTTTTTTTTCTGTGCGGTCAACACATTTTTAATTAGTCGACATCTCAAGTTCTCTCTATGTTCAGCTATAAATAAGATGGTTGTTGGCTATCATTAAAATCACTACAACACATAGGATGTTTGTTTGAATAGTGACCCATAGTCAGAGTAGCATAACGGCATGATTGTGATGAGGTGGGTTGGGATCTTTTCTGTTTCCTTATTTTTCAATTCAGGCCGTGGTGGTGCGTTTTTTTTTTTGGTGGTTACGATGAGTGTCAAGTGTTAAGGACTATGGTTTGTCAGACCATAGTCCTTATCACTTGACATTCATTTATAGTTGATAAACTAGTCTGATAAGTGATATGGATTAATAGTCTCATTAACATATTATTGGAATGTTCCGTGAGTTGTTAGCTGGATCATTTTCACATTGAGTTGGATGATTTTGTTCATGAATATTCCATGATAATCGAGCAAGTTGTATAGATGTGAGGAGTTTAGTTCTTGGTACTTTAATGCTTCTGGGGAAATTTATCAAGTATGTAACGAGAGCAGATTAAAAATTGCCAGGATCACTTCAGAATCCTGACTGATAAGTAATCATTATTTACTGGTATTCGTATGACGTTTGAGACTTTTTCAGAAAATGGTGAAATGCATTGTGGATCTACAAATTATAGCCTCTTTCAGATTGTAGACTTACATAATTGGGTTACACTTGTGAAGCAAAGTCATTCGCTAATTCTAGATGTTCTTTGCAGATTTGAAATTTTTCATTCTTTTTTTTTTTTTTTTTTTAGAGAAAGGAGTGGTGTTTTTGGGAAAAATTGAAGGGAATGGTGGCAGCAGATCCGATACTAGATGATAATGTTCAGGAGGAGCCGTCCTTTTCGGACACCGAATATGGATTTAAAGAAAACGCTACTGATGAAGGTATGAAATAATTATTGCATACTGAGGATTTTTTTTTAGAATCCTTGAAATTTTGGTCGGGAAGACATTTCTTCTCCGACTTCCTCCTTCCTCCCTCCCATCTCCCTGCTTTTTAGTAGCTTTTATAAAAGAGTCTATCTCTTTGGATGAGTTCTAGAGTGCGTCGTCCAGAAACTTACAGCTGTATTCTGAAAGAGAGAGGAAATGCGCAGTTGATGGGAAGAGGTAAGACAAACGCTGTATTGCCTAAATTGACTAACATTTGATAGAAACAGACGGTCACGCGGAACTTAAAAACTTTTTGTGCTTGTAGAATTGGTCGGTGATATATTGCGAAGGAAGCCGTCTTTGAGCGAATATGATCACTGCTGTGTAATTGTTTCTGGAATACCGGTTGTCGGTGAGAGTCGTTTACCAAAACTAAAAAGTGTACTCGGAAAAATTTTTGGCCGAATCCATTCTGAATTCAATGACTTCTATCCAGTTGACGAAAATGGTTCTACCAAGGTACAATATATTACATTTGTTTAATTGAATTGTGATTGATTTCTTTCTATTGGTAGTATAAATGGTCAAACATTCAAGTTCGTCCGCCAGTGGATTTCGAAAAATTCTCTACAGAGATATGCAAATAAAGAACAATGTAATGAAAGACAATCATTTACAGGTCAATATAATATAGCACTTTAAGAAATATCTTGTTAAATAAGCAACATTTATTACTTGGAAGTTAGATCCATTTGGCAGTTTCTGATTGTTGAATGAACATCAAGTTATTTTGTATTTTGATGCCTGACTGAGGTTAACGAAATGTAGAAAAGTATTTGCATTACAGGGCTACTGCTTCGTAGAATATCCTAGTAGCGAGATAGCAGAGAATGCCACAGCAATATTGCATGGTTATTTGCTCGATAAAAACCACACATTCTCAGCTAATTTGTTTAATGATTTGAATAAATTCGAAAAACCGGATGAAAATTGGAAGCCACCGGAAGCGCGACCGTATAATAACATTGTACTGTTTTCTAAATTTCCCTTTTCTTAAAACTAGAGTGCATTTGCTTATCATTTTGTAGTTTCAAGTTGGGTTTCCTTAATAATAACGTTTTTAGGGTGACTTGTGGTCCTGGTTACAAAATGAGAAATGTTATGATCAATTCGCTGTCCACTATGAACGCGATGCACAGGGTTCGAAATATGGCTCGACGTCACCGTTTGTGGGAGTTTATGAATACCGGAAAGGACAAGATCCAGTACCAATCACGGAGCGACACGTATGATTTAAGAGAGTTATACTTTTTTCATGATTTCTAAAGCTTACTGGAAGAATTAGGATATCAAAAAAAAGAGATAGAAATGGTCGTTGTTAGTGATAGATTTCTGCTTTGGTCACTAAAATAACTGTAACAAAGAGATCTAACCTAAACATTTTTAGAGTTAGGTCAAACGGAATTTTTTTTAGTATTGGACCGAGACTGTGTTCAGGTGGTCTCCCAGTGGTACTTTCTTTGTAAGTGTTCATCGCATGGGCATTGCACTATGGGCAGGTGCTAATTTCGAACGTTTTGCTCGTTATTCTCATGAAAATGTTGTGATGCTTGATTTCTCACCCTGTGAAAGGTACTTGTAAAAATCTTCCGAATTACTTTTGGTTAAAAAGGTAATTACATTATTGGATAATTACGAAGGGAATTGTGGTTGAATACCTGATGTGTCTTTTTTTTAAGATTTGTGTTATCATGTACTACCAATGGTCACAATTCATATCACAGATTAATATTGGTTATGTTCTTTAAAGTTTCCTATAAGGAAGTATATCTGTGAGTTCGCTCGTAATCCTTAATAAATAAAGATAGCGATGAGCTTTTTTTATAGATTTCTTGTTACATATTCATTACCCGAGAATCGATGGGCTGATGATACTAATTCGCTACGTATATTTGACACTATGACAGGAGAAATGCGGCGGGGTTTTTCGCTACTCACCCAAGATGGATCTAATGAATTGCCGTGCTGGCCCTACTTCCAGTATGTTGTCATTTTATAATTAATTGTAATGTATTGCATCCTGGTTCAAGCTTTATGTATATTCTGATTCTTTACGCAATATATTACAATTCGAGACATTTGGTGTATTTGTTCTGATGGAACGTTTATCACAATTTGGCTGGAAATAGAAGTTGTATCACACGTTACTCCATCCGTTGATGCCATCCTCTAAGACTAATTTATCTCGATTGCTGTAGAAAAGCGGTCCAGATGAATAACTGTTAAATTTGATTTTCTTTCTTACAGGTGGTCAGCAGATACCCGAGCTTTAAGACCGGATGAAACATATTTGGCTTGTCCGGAAGCGAATGGATATGTGGCATGCCCGAAGCCGGGCGGTAATGGAATCAATGTATATGAAACGAAGAATTTCACCCTACTAGACAAGAAGCATGTAACAATCGAAGGTTTACGAACTTTTCGATGGTCACCAACACGTCCTATTCTTGCTTATTATTGTGAAGAACGTGTAAGTGCTTGTTTTCTTGCATTGAGAAATGTAGTAGTTGTACATTAGTTTATAATTATTTCTGCTTGACAGCGATTAAGCTATTATTGGCAAGAGAAATGTTTAGATATCTGATAATGCACCAGCGGAAATTGGCTTAATGGAAATTCCATCTAAGAAAAAGCTTCGTGCGCAGCGAATATTTTCTGTATCAGAAGCAGAATTATTCTGGAATAAAAACGGTGATCGATTAGCAGCACATACGGAACGTTATCAAAAGAAAAATATCAAAACATCGGCAAGTGGAGCTGTAGAAGAAATCAAATATACGGTGAGTAAAATGTAGTCATGAAATTTCTTTGAAGTAATCACTTTTCTCAATATCTGATTTTAATCTGAGTATTTTGAGACTTTCTGAAGTCTTTGGAATTCCTGGTGATGAAAGACTTGTAAAAGTGGAGCAACCGGTGCTAACTGTAGATTTTTTGTGCATAAACACGACACTATTTTCAGAATCCGACTTCACATATAGAAATTTTCGATGCTCGTGGGAAGGATATTTCTGTGCTTTCAATGCCTCTTTCTGAATCATTCATAGCGTTCGACTGGGAACCATTTGGTAACTTTTTTTTTACTTCTGCAGATGTTATAAGGATATAAATTTGCAATGGTACATATTATTTACTCTACACATATCATTGTAGTCAGTTGATTATTTACTTGTGAAAATGATTTTATGCACAAAATTTCTGTCTCTACCGTACGTATACCAGCAAAATAATCTTTGTTTGACGTATTGTGTGCATTCTGAAATCTTGTTTAGAGTAAGTTTTCCCAAAAAGGGATAATGGTTTTGTAATTTTGAGCGATGTTTTCAGGTGACAAATTTTGCGTACTTGTGGGATCACAGCACAAATCGATTCCTCTTATATATTATTTGGATACGACTAAGCATGTGCCCCAACTGATATCGAAGTTTGAACCGATGGAACGCTTCAGTGACGTGCTTTGGGCACCAGCTGGTGGTTGGCTTGTTGTTTTTTCAGCTGGTACAACATCTGGCAACATGATGTTCATTGATAGTAACGGAACTCGACCAACTCGTACTAATTTAGTCGAATATCCAGGCTTCAACAAGGTTTGTTGTGTAGGTGTGAAAAATTGAATTATTTGTAATTTATTAAGGATAAATGAAAGTGATAGTTTCTCACTAAAGGTTACCATCCTTCTTAGGAAGTGTCTAATGATGGTACTGTTCAGTAGGATGTGAGGGTGCAGCCTTATATATAATACATAAATTTCAGGGAAGTTGGGATCCTACAGGACGTTATTTTACAGCAGCATGTACAATTGGCGGTGGAAAGGGTGATACGGGTTATCGTATCTACACTTTCCAGGGGAGGGAGCTTTATAGAAAGCCGTTGGATCGTCTAATGCAGTTCAAGTGGCGACCACGTTTACCGGTCAAATTACCTGATGAAACTATTAAGGTGTTACTAAAAATATCTATTCATTTGAAAAAACATGTTTAATTTAAATGTGATTAGTTTAACTAGTTTACTGAGTACTAGTAGTACCAGTTGTGCCAGAGGGAGCCACGTGTTCCAATTTGTTTGACTTTTGAATCTGATGAAAATATTGAGAGCTGATGCTGATGATTATTTTCTGGGTTGAGCTATATACGCGAAGCACTCTACTGTAAATGATTGAGTTGCTTAAAGGAGTTTGATTTCTACGAATATTATAAACATTAAAGTATAAATGATATAACTTGCAGATGATACGAAAGAATTTAAAAACTACTTCAGCTAAATTTGAAGAGGAGGATAAAATGGAGCGTGGTAGAGCAACCAAGGTTTGTATCTACTCTTTAGCTTTGTTATCATTGCTTGCAGTTTTTTCTTTTTATTTTAATGCCATCTGTATATCCAGGAAGTAAGTGAAAAGCGCAAGAAAATCATGGCCGATTTTATCCAAATCCGTAATGCTTGCACGAAGAAGTTGGTGGAAGAAGCAGAATTACGTTTGCAATTGAGAGGTTTTTTTTCTTTCCAAACAATTTACTAAGCCGTTAAAGTAATTTTGTTGAAAGAGAAATTAGTGGGGAAGTTCTTGGAGCCTTGCACTGTAAAAATTTCTGGAGTACTGTTACCTAGCTACATTTGATAGATAGCTTTTATGTTTCTCTGCAGTAATGATCTCATATTCATTTACTCCATTGCTTAATATGAAATAAATGGAGTGATTTGCAGGTGGCTTAGATGTTTTAAAAACAGACAATGAAGACTTAGTCGAAGAAACAATAACAGTGCCATTAACTACAGAAAAAGTGAGATTACAAGAAGTGACGATACCCGAAGAATAATTCAGGAAAGGATACAGTACTTTGTAAAGTAGTGTCATTACCGGTTCCTTCTTTTTATTTTATTCACAGAGGCCGAGTGTTCTTGTTTTCCCTTTTTTTTTCTTTTAATGTGTTCAGATTTTCTCTGCTACTTCATTACTTCTCTGTTATGTTTCTAACGAGTGATAATTCATTGGTACCCGATCATTAATATTAATGATTTATGCATGCCACTATGTGAAGTGGTTTTGAATTGATAGTGTTCCAATTTGACTCTATATGTATGTCCACGTGTTATGCACGTATGTCTGAAGAGTTGTGCGTTTGAACTCATGTTTGTTCTCTCTTTTTCTGTTTTGCGCAGTGCTGCTAGCATTTCGTTTTGTTTCCTGTTCCTTGTTATGGGTATTTAAAAAAAAAATCCTAGTTCTGGCATTTGTTGTCATTTGAAATATTCCAACTTGAATTATGAACCAGCAATCCAATTGGAAGCTTAGATGTGCTTGGAACTAGGACAGATAAAAGAGTAACCTCATGTATTTGGCATCAGTATTAACTATTGTGAATTTTAATTGATCTGAAACACTGGGCTATTAAAGGTTTATTACTGCTCTGGTTGTAAAAGAGGCAAAAAGGGGGAGATTGAAGCGCCTACTTCGGAGATGATTTGACATGGTATAGGACGTAGTTATAAGAATACAGAGTATATTGTGTAAATATAAATTGTTAAAAACAAGTAACACGAGAAAGCAGATTCTTTATTCATCTACTTTCTAATTATTCTACAGACGATGTCCAAAAACTAACAATATTTCTGGGCCGAAATCTCACTAAACGGAAAGGAAAGCCACAATGGATTTCAGTCCTCTCCTTTATTCTCCACAGCTACATTAGTAGCATGCTTTAAAGAAAGGCAGTTAAATGTATTTACATGACATATAAAGGCACATAAAGCAATGGCGCAGGTATTGGACGTTTGATATTTCTGTTCAGATTAAATTTGAAGATTACATTCTTCCAACAATAACATTTCACGTCTTAAATCGTTACACTGCCAAAATATAGAAATGACTAGGTGACACCACTGCTTAAACAAGTCACACAACATTTCACTAAAACATCTGAAATAGAGATCACATCGGTGAATGAATGAATGATTGACTGAACATCAGAATATATTCACTGTCTTGAAAAAGATGCTATACGTTCGAAGTATCGTTCCACGTAATTCTTCAGATCTTCTGCATCCTGAAATTAAATGAGGTTTCCGTTGCTGTATCACGTGCGAATGCTGCAGAATTCGTTACAAAAATCCCACTCCTCTCCTCTCTTGTCTACAATCTTTTGGTATGAAAAGTCATCCATATTAATTCCGCACCTAACACTGAGCTAGTTTCCTCACTTTCTGTCGTACTGAGAATCTGAACGATTAAACTCAATTCCAGAGCGACGGAAACATGTAATCAATGAAAGATCAGTTACCACACAAGCAATTAAAATCCTACAACTTTACTTAGCTTAAAGAAGCAGCAAAACACCTACTTGGATTCAGATAATACCCAGGGCATCTAAGAAATATATAGCTTACTTCTTTCAAAGTTGCGTCGTCTCTTTTACTGATTAGCCATAACAGCCAATCAATTTCTGTAGTGGGTATTGAAGTTTGTGAGTCTCGAGATGTTATTTTCTTTGTCTCCAAAATTACTTTTTTCCTGAGTGTTTCATAGGCTAGATGAAGATGATCGAACATGATTAGCAAGTAAGCATACTCAGCTGCACAACGATCCTGGAATATGATATAAAATGTACAGTAATACTATAAAAATCTCTACAGAAACTTGACAGTGAATTAACATGACAGCAAAGCAAATATCATGGCAAGATATTTATAATAGATAACTTTTCATATCATATTAAATATATAGAATATCATACCTCGTAACAATTCGACAACCATGGAGGTATGTGCCATTGATATTGAAGAAACACATAGGTTACTGTCCACAATACTTTGAGATCTTCTGGACACCTTCTGATTGCTATTTCTATATACCCGCGTAAAATCGCCCAATGTCGCTCTCGTAAACTAAAAAGGTGACTTCTTTGCAAAATGATTTAACTTATATGATGAGAGGAATTTGGTTCAGCAAAAAATAATGATGATAGTTTGTTATATGATGACTAACTGAAGAAAATGATGCATACTTCGGTATTTTCCTCAGAAACTTCTGATTTGTAGCCACCCACCGCGGTTCACCCTTCGACGGTCTTGCATCCAAAGAAATACATTCTTCAGTAACTGCCTTCAACAACGGATATGGTTCCAGATCGAAAACCCTAAAATACAAAACCCATGCGTTCATTTGGCTTATTCCAAACAACATATATATGCAATAGAGGCTGAAGAGGATAAAAGGTTTCTATTACAAAAATTTCCTACTTGCTCACTTCCCATGCATGATCAAAGAGTTTTTTCTCAAGAAGTTGATCGAATATTTCCTCAAGTTTAGCAGGCGGTGGGATTGACTTCTTTTCTTTCCGATTGTAATTTGCATCAAATAATATTAGTCGAATTGACGATAATAACGCTCTCTAAAAACGATGTATATTACACTTCTCTTGTTACTATGTTGTTTACTCCTTTATAAACATTATAACCTGACACATTATAAATTACATAAATTTTGTTTAACAAAAAAAAAACCTTTGAAATATCTTCCAGTGTCCATATAACTAGAGCGTTTCTACCCATTTTCCGTTCAATTTTCTTCTCCTTCAATTCATCCGCTTTTTTAATTTCTTCCGTCAGATTCTTGCCTTTTTCCTCAAGAATGAAAATATAAATTACGAACAAATCCTAAAAACTTAAACTCTAATTTCACGAAAAACCCACGTTCACCGAAATTAAGGACTGAATCTAAAGTGCTATACCAGTGCTGCAGGAAGTGTGAGGAACTGATCAGCTTCTGGTAGCAATGAAAGCAAACTGACAACGATACTGAGAGCACGACTACGACGAGATAATACATTTCGGTTCTGTAGCTCTGACTGTAAGCGACAGGAATATTCCAACATTGTTAGTGCCGCTGTAAAAAGTCTGATCACTCAGTGATGCAGATACCTTCCTCACAGAATTGCAGAACAACAAGATTAGCTATTTGAAAAAAGATTTTGATTAGTCCAATTAATATATATAAATTGAAACTACAGCTTCACCTCGCTGAAAGAGATCCCGTTTGATATGAAATGCATAGATAAGTTCGTAAAAATAGCCTTCTTTACTGATATCTGAGGTACGAGCATTCGATTTCAATATATCGATCACCTTAAACAAATAGGAAAAATAAAATGTAATATAACCAACAGCAAACGCAATATTTATTACTGGCAGCTGTTAGGAAATGCTGGTGAAAAATTCCCTTTCCTGTTAACTCCCTTCGTTATCTAGAAAGAATTTTAACTGGAATTCCAATGCGAACAGAAATTCTGATACCTGCTGTTCCATATTTTCATAATTTAAGTTGACAATGACCGCATTTTTCCTTTGTTCTATCAATTTTGCTAGCAGTTCTCTCAGACATATTCGACGATTTTCCGGAATCGGATTAGAAAGTAAGGTATTTAAGGCATCTTCATATCGTTCTGTGATAAGCTCGAATTTAAAAACAGATGTATGTAGTCCGGGCTAAAAAATGGGGAAGCGTAAAAATTGGATTGTACAGTGATGTAACAAGGTCGATAATATTTTAGAAAAATATAGAAAAGGACACTACCAAAACTTTAGCATGTAGCTGTCTATCCCGAAGTGCTTCTTTCAAAGCACGTCTTGATAAATAAACTAGTTGCTCGTGAAAACTGTGTAGTTCCATAATAGCCATAACCTGGAACATTTGTTAAAAATAAGATGACTAATTACATAATTTTATCAACTGTAAGTTAAAATAATAAATGGCAGGTTAACTCAGAATTCAATATTACCTTTAATATATACTGCAATTCGCTGTACGACCCATCTGGAAGATTACCATCAGGGGAAAGCGTCCTATTTAGCGCTTCGTCTTCTCGACTAATTCCTTCCATTGCATCCAAAAATGATTGCAAAGCCTGCAAATGATAATTGATTGATTATGCTTCAAACTATAGCTACAAAAGTCCGCCAAGATAAAAAATACCTTTTCTGGATCTCCTAAACCAGCAAATGCGCAACCTTCGAAAAACCGGAAAGCAGTACAGAGTTCTGTTACATAGGGTTCATTCAATTGACAATATGCCTGGAAAAGATAATGCCAGTGGTTAAATATGTATAATCGCACAACATTTTGAAATATAATATATTCAAATATAGCTAACAAATTCACAAACCTGCAGTGCAGAATACTGATGGAAGTTAGCCAGAAATCTGGCTAATACCATAGCGGTATTTTCCGGCCAAAGAACAATCACAGCGTCACTAACAATCCTGTTAACGAATTGTGAGTAAGCTGACGTTGAATGCCTAAGAGGTGATGCGCAAGGAATTCTTTCAGCACCAGCTTTAGCTCTATCACCTGAAGCTTCCTCATCCTCTTCGGTATCGTCTTCATCATCTCCCAGTTCCTTGAAAAATGGAAATTAAAAAGGCTTTACTAAATATTTCGTAAATTCGTATTTCCAAAGTACTCTAGTTAAACCGTTGTAATTTCAAGTTTTATTCGCAAATTTGTATCATGGTCTCCCAGCTCTGATTAGAAAAAAAATCTCTATCCAATAGTTGTTGATCTAGGCCCAAAACAAACTGTTTTTTGGGGAAACTAGTACATTTATAAAAAAAAAAAAAGAAATAACCTTATCCTGCGCATAACTAAGTATGGTTGGAAGGCCGGTAGTTGCGAAGAAGCCATCTGCCAGACTTATTTCGTTGTAATGATCTCTGCAATAATCTATCTAAATTATCCAGTCTTTCTACGATATGTCCCAATTCATAACAAAAAAAAAAAATAGTTACATAGAAACTCGCAGCTTCATCGCTTGTGATAAGATGCTTAACTGCCGATTCATATCATGAAGTGATTTTTCGTGAGTACTGACTGTGAGCCCCCACCTGGCGTCTAGCAGAACTGTTTCCTGAATATTATAAATATTACTACTATTTGAGGATTCTTTATTGGTATTGTTTTATAAATTGAAGAGTGAAATATGGACAAAGAACTCACATCTTGAGAAGAGTACAAAATTTTCACTAATTCCATTAGAGCGATGAAACACTGACTAAGGACTAATCTGTCATCAATCAAGCGTTCGAAATGAGTAGCTAATAAGCCAACTGTGAATGATCCATGAAATGGCGTTTGTGCAGTTGCTAAAACAAAATGTAAGCGAATTAAACTTAGACTGATAAAGACAAAGTTAATATTCCACGCTTTGTGAAATCTACAGACCATGTATACTATGTAACATGCTACGTCTATGCAAAACTTCAAACACTCCTAATGTTGGCAAGGAACATACTATCCAAATCAAATTCGTCGACAGGTCTTAATTCCGTAAACTTCCGAATCGCATCCTCCAAAATATGCGAAACGGTTGAAAATGCACTCACAAACTTCTCACTTTCTTCCACGGTCACTGCACTGGCAACCTACAATATGTTTTTTGATAATTTATAATGTTGGGGAAAGATTTATGCATGATTTAAACACAATTTTATTTCAAAGTCTTACTCTTCTTGATTGGTATATGTATATGAATTTACGGATAATTATTTGTGTAATTATCTTTATTACTTAAATATCATTTGAAGAGACAGTCACGCACCAATTCACCCTTTGCAAATTTTGTAGTGATTTCCCAACAAATTTTCACATTCTTTTCATTGTTGCCAATCAAATGTTCAAACCAACGGAGCTGCTCATCACCAGGACGACATACAGTGAAACGTCCCTGCAATATAAAAATTAAGTAATAGGTAAACTTAGTAATTTCAGTCAGCTGTTGCGCTAACAAGTCAATAACCAAATATTCTAGTAGGAACACACCGTCACCAACAGATGAGGATCGTTTAATAAACGAACTTATCTAAAAATAGAATAACCGGAACCTCCTTAAAAAAGATTCTAAGAATGTGTTAATAAAATGCGAATAAAAAGCAATATGCAAAAAATAGTAATGATACTTGCTGTATTGTCCCATACAAGCCAAGAGGAACAGAATGCCAGAGACCCAAAGAAAGGCATTCATTCTGTATTAGTTCATCACACATTTTCCCAAGCGCTGTCCAGAATCGATCCTGCCCAGCCTGATTAGGTATGGTAGCCAAAAGTGAACGGTCCTCCCGAGTAACATAATACTGGTCGAACTGTAATAATAAATTATTTTCATTGATTTTGCTCCTCAATATTCATATAATCTAGAAAGCTTACAATAAAAAACTTCACTGACTTCTCTACCGGAAGAGCAAACCACTCCGAGTATTAAAAAAAGTTGAATATCCTAAATAATTATAGCATTTTCTCTCATATATAACAGAAAAATACAGCACCTCTATTGAACTACAATACTTTTCTGCCGCTTCCCTTAACATTCGCCAATCCTGTCGCTTTGATAAAAGCTCCCAATTGAAAGCACCCTTTTTGCAAACCAACTAGAAATCATTATATTTCAACCTTGGAAAAAACAAATTTATGATCCGTTAAAATGGCTCGAAAGATTCTATGGGTAATTGAATCAGATAACAAACACTGAAGTCTGGAGAAGCTACAACATATTTTTCGTTTATTATTTAATTTTGTAAAGAAAATACCTGAAGAGAACGTAAAACAATGCTAAAGGGGTATCTGTTTGGATCAAAGATATGCGATTTCTTTACAGCAACTGATTGTTTTGATTTGGCTTGCAGTACACTAACTTCCAGATTGCCGCCATGAATTTCATTTACTCCTTTCCAAGGAATCGTTAACTCACCGTTCAAACTAAAACTTAATACATTACTTGAAAACTTGATATAACAGGTACTTTCAAAAACTCCAAACTATTCACATACTTAAATCAAGTGTTGCAGTAAGTCTTTCGTTCGAGAATAAAAATAATGGAAAAGTGATGAAAAATTATTGACATAAAATTAATGAAACTGACCAGTCAACTGAAGCAGCTCGCAAGCAATAGTGAATTCCATCCGAAACCTTACATAAACAAATAATATCCAGAATATCTTGTTGAACTGCACACATAAAATCTACTACTCCACCCTGCAAGGGTACTCTCGATAAACATATGGATAAGAAAACTGACTGCTATGGAATAAAAATACAATTCTAGCAAAATGACATACTTCTGTCTGGAAAGTGTTGATAAATGAAAAATATCCAGCATGCTCCGGCAACTGATATGGATCAATTTTCCCCAGCACGAACTAAAATGATTACTAAATATTCATGGACAATACTGATAATTTCATGCTAAAGTTTCATTTCTGGCAATTCCCCATACCCTTCCAGTTCAGATTTCTTTCTTCAAAAATGTGGCAGTTGAATTCTCAAATAATCGACAGTCGATGAAGCTTTAATCCAAAAAGACATTGCTTAAATACTCAATAACGAAAGACCGTAAGGCCTATGTGCAACCCATGATTCTTGTACATGTTAATAAAATTCTCAAATTTTAAATAGTAAAAAATAACGGACCACACAATAGTCATCAATTTGGAAAAGCACGATTACATAGTAGGAACTCCCGTTGGCGCATATCTTAAGCATTTCTGGGATTACTGAAAAAAGATTATAATATAGAAGTAAGAAAGCAAGCATCCCTTTAACAGAAAAAATATTTTAAATACTTTCAACTCTTATTTGCAGCTAAGTTTAAAATTGCAAATACCCTGTTCTGCATCGCAACCATCGCTGTTCAACAACATTATATCATATAAATTCACATCGTATTCCTTTTTACCATTCTGGAATTCACAAGCTGTAACTCATTCCCTCTAACGAATGCAGGAATTTCCAAGTACATTTAATTTATACCATAGGAATAATACCGATATTACACACTGGCTTCATTTCTTCATTGATATAATGTTTAGATATTCAAATCGAATTCTATCGAAACTGTTTAAAAAACAAACAAACCGCATAAACATGCAGTCGTCTATCGTCGAAAAGGACGTAGAACAAGACATCACGATTAACCACACATGACGCCAAGCTAACAATCAAGCTGAGCTGATGAGCTGCCTTCATAACTCGTTGCAGCAACCCGTCGCCTCTCAATACTTTCTCATAACCTTTAAAAAACATCTGTTAATGCAATTCCTGAGTTTATCGATCAACAACTTCGATCTTCTGATAAAAATTTTTGCATAAAAAGAAAAACAAACATACGTTGTAGGATAAAAGAAGAAAATGGCAGAAATATTTAGAAACCTTGGCCCCTGCTACCCGGTGTGTGGCGCATTTGTACGAGAACAATCTGTCCATCAACCATCGAATATACGGCAGATGTACCATCATTCGTCGTATGAACGATGCTTGCGCGGCAGGCACTTCTTGATGATGTTAATTCGTAGCTATCATAATTATAAAGGAAGGACTGATCTTCAGATAATCTCAGAACAGCTTGAACCTATAGAGAGATAAAATACCGTCATGAGTATAGTAATTTGAAAAGCAGATGAAAATAAAGTCGAATTTAATCAGTTTGAAACACACAACTTGCTTCGTCCTTTCTTCACCCTCCGCTTTTCACCTAACATAACAAATTTGAATATTTTCTGACTTTGCTGCAATATAAAAATATACAAACAAATGAATGAATGTAACCTCGTTCTTTTTCTGAATCCCAATCTCGAAAGTAAATCGATAAAGGGCATTTTGCGTTGGTACTATTAATATCAGTTTGTCGTCTACAGAAAAAAACTGTGTTCCAGGTATAACATTAGCTGGGCTGAAGTTGAAGCACAGCGAAGCGAAATCGAAAGATTTTTCAATGCTTCGTTCTTCTAACAGCAATGATGACCGATTTGATCGCCTATAATATATCACAAAGTACCTTAATTGTCTCTTCGGTCTTTGATTTACACTATCAGACCATACTTTTAATCAGATTGTCAAAAATCAAATTATTAGTCACACTATTTTTAAGTTCGTTTTTATCTTTTCCAAAAATATATGAAGCCTGTAGATATCAATTCTAACAAAAATCATCACCAAAATATTTCACTGCTGTAAGACAATGAAGTATGCTAAAAAAGAAAGAAATAAAAATAAAAAACTAGCCAAATGATAAAGCGATCAATCATGTCAGGAACATCTCGAAAATCGTACGAACCAACTGCTGGTTCAACTTCTTCATTGGTTAGTGTATGCAATTCTTCACCTATTTTAAAAATATTTCATGTTAAGAAAGTTCCCAGATATTCCAAGCAGAAGTAACAAAAAACAGAGGTGCTGGAGAAATGATTGAATTTAAAAAAAAAAACTATTACTTGAGATTCGGATCACTCGAATAGGTTGGAATGTATAGGTTGCAGCGAAAACAAGTTCCTCACCCTTCAAGCAGTCAGTCATACCCGGTAGCTCTGAAATATCATGTTATTCATGAAGTTATTTAGGTGATGATAACCACAACTTTCCCGAGAATTAACAATTTCAGATCATCCAAAAAGCCACAACTTCAATGAGTCAACAATGGGTAATTCTGAAACTGTCATAAAACAGTCTCGAGATTTTTAGTGACCTGGAACCTGATCCCTTCCCTTCCCCTCAGCCCTTTTACTAACCAAACATACCGCCACAGGATCCCTGCATCTTACTTCGGCATACCATTACGAAAATATTGCATCTCACAATATTACGGGCTTGTACGTCATCTTTAAACTTGGTTAGTGTAACGGCACTTACGTCTCTCGAAGTATCAACTACATAGTTAACATAACAGCGTTTACGTTTACGTTTTGAAGTACCAATTATATAATCAACGTAAGCGTAATTATGGTGATTTGTTGAAGTAACGAATAATACTCATCTTTATCTGTGCATCGTATAATTTGGTTACTGTAACCTACCGTAGGTAGCAACATAAGCCAAACATCGTTCTAACTCATCCAGAGATAAAAAAGTATGACTCATAACTACGGAATTCGATTCTCACTAGCTTTGCTTCTCCTGAATTATTATTAAAAATTAATTACATGATGAAATTGTATAGCCATCGATAATAGCATTAGTTACAAAATAAATACTCTTTCATACTTGTAAGACAGATCAATGCTATCAACTTCGTCTGTGATAGAATTACAAATTGTTTATTTTTTAAAAAGAAAAAGTTAAACGAAATAGAAAAGGACATTTGATGATATGATGATGAGATTGTTAGCGGAATGGATTAAATTGTGATAAAACCATATACTGTATAGATAAAAATGTAGGTATGTATATCATTCAGAATATGAAAGAAGAAATGTTCTATATGAAGGGTCATCAACGTGACACTACAGATATTTTAGAATACACAGAAACTTCAGAATCGTGTCGTTTAGATTTTCAGATTTCGTTAGACACTTCTACGGTACCATACATGAGGTTTAGAATAGAACTGTAGACTGCTACTTAGACTACAGTCAGGATGAATTTCACCGGGGAAGTACAGAATTTTCCAATGCTATCAGATGAGAAACAATGCCAAACAAATAATTTCATAATGACAAACATGAAGCATACCGTACTGGAAAAAAGATAAATAATTGCTTAAATGGGATCAAATAAGAGTGAAACGAAACGAAAGTCCGAAATATCTTTTATTTATTATGCTTAATGTATTCTGTCCCGCATATTTCGAAACTTCCAGATATTGAAGATGTCGCGGGGATGCATTATTTATTGTACAAATAAAGATCATATATAATGTAACATCTCTCTATCATATGTTTATCGTGGAAATAATGATTTAGAAATTGTATGTTTGTTTGGATAAATATTCATGTTTAGAGCAAGAAATTTCTCAATTAGATAAATTTATTCATGTCAAAGAAATGACTTTTCCTGAAATTTTTAAATTCCAAAAGTGCAATTCAATCATCTGTTGTTACAGAATGATGGCGGTAATCCTTTCACGTGCTACAAATGAACGGGAAATATTGAGAAAGATAAATAAATATGATCATTTAAGTTCTGTAACTTGACGATTATTTTCAGTCATTTATGAATTTACTGTTGTTGTAACTCGATGATTGCTTTCAATGAAGCAGACAAGTACGGTAGAATCATTCAATATCACATATGATGATGGTACTGATAGTGATATCAAATATTCAGTGTGGTTTTACTGTTAGTGCGATTATAATCAGCAATTAATTAAAAAGGTAAAATTATAGTCCAGCGCATTAGTTTTGTTTTCTCCCCAAATATAGTAATATTTTCATACAGTAACCGTCATGTTCTTGTGGCTTTTTCCTATAATCATATTAATCTTTAGTGAAATTTTACATATGTTAGCACTGTGAATAAATGAATACTTCCTAGATGATTAGGATTGCTGTATTCCGGAAATCTACCGTAACAATAGTGGACTGATGCAATCAGATGGATAAAAATTATGTGTATCAGAATGATCTTTAATTGTATCATTTTTTATTATTCTGTAAGAAGATTAGGACTAAAAGTTACAAAAATCTTTCACAAATATTGATCACAATCAAAAATATATTGCAAATTAAACCATCAGATAAAGTTATTCTAATCAAAAATATTCCGACTTCCATGGCCATGTATTTATTTGGAAAAAAATATTAATAAATAATAAATTCTCAATTAATAGTTATCTAGAATGATGTTCACTGTTCAGGGCTTAAGGAAAGTTTGAGCTTGAGGAAAATCCTATGCTTAAGGAAAAAAAAACTTGAACTTAGGTTAACTTTACCTTGTCTCTGATCATTAATGTCACCAACCTTCGGGTCGTCAGATAGAGTGTTAACTTTTTATCTTTATTCAGGTCAAATAATAAGACGGAAGGAAAAAATTAAATGGAAAGATTATTTACTCTTTCCTGGTTTCCGATAACGAAATCCTGTTATCATCTCATCCTTCCACCTCGAGGATTCCCGACATCTCGGAAATCAAACGACAGGATAGATACACTTGAGACCACAATTTTCATGGGAGAGTAGTGACAATATGCA
>PQVD01001875.1:26969-43887 GCA_003012265.1 Setaria equina
TTTTTTTTTTCACTATTTTACACGTTATTATAAGTGAACGAGGACTTGATAATTACCGCTGTATTTGTTTGAAATACTTGAATAAGTCACTCATAGCAGGTAACGTCCTCACATACGCGGGAAGCGTGAAAGAGCTAGTAGATGTATGCTTCCCACTTGTGCTTGAATAATCTAGCAAAGTAAGTGTTAATTAGGAGAAATATTACTCAAATTCAGGTTTGGTTTTTCCTCCTGAATTGGTTTATTCAGATAATGCGGGGTTAGGATAAGGATGATGTATTATTGTCGTTTAGGTGATTTTATTTCGCTCTTATTTATCGACGATTTGTAAGGTTTATTTGACACGATAAATATATCTTGGAATGGATTCAGGAAGTGAGCAGTCAGTCAAGATATCCTTCCAAGCAACGATTATTATCATATATATATCGCGCAATCAGAGACAAATACCCGACTCATCTGACGAAGATACACGACTTCGTAAGGTTCAGTTTTTACTTTTCATTCATTTTTTCCTTCTTTTTTTGAATTCTGATATGTGTCTCACAGAATATTTAGGTGTATCACATTTCTTGAAAAGTAATAGATTGTTCGAGTTAGGTGTTCTTCAAAGAAGTGATGTAAAAGAACTGCCAGAAACGCTCATTTGTTGTGCTTTCGAAAGAATTTACGATGGCATCTCAATTTCATCGTTGTCCGGATATGATTGACTTTCGTAAATCCAACATTATTTCCTGACTGGCAGACCAAGATAATTTTTAGGCCTTATCTGAAGACTTTAAATTGTATACTTCACCATGCTAGTTATTTTCTTTGCATAACTGTGAGGTTTCTGTCTGATTGCGGAATAAGATTGCACTTATAAAAAGACAGTGACTAATACAGTGTATCTGTATATGCACGGTGTAATATTCAAAACAGGTTTTCGATAATGGAAAACTTTTAGAGCAAACACCGATTAGAGAGGACTGCATCAAGTTGATGCGTATTCATTTCAGGTAGAGTAAAGGCGGATGGTAAGGGGTACTCGTATTTTCGAAGTAATATTTGGAAGAAGGCTACACCAATCATATGATGGAAACGCAATGGGTTGTGGCGAAGCCAGCGTTCATCACGCAGTTGTCGTTATTTTTCTCGAATATTTCGCATGGGGATTACTCACTGTGCCAGTCATTAACGTTCGTTTTTTTTTTCTTATTTTTTTGCGTTCATTCCGGTAATTATTTTTCTTGCTGCGTGAAACAAAATAATAGCATATTAATGAGCACAACTCAGATTTCGCAGTATAGGTGAATCAGTATTATGTGTGGATATTTAGAGGTTTTCTGCTGGAGAATTCATGAAATGAAATGCTTTCTGATAAATAAAATATTATGAATGGTGTCAATAAATTCTAGATATGACAATATACGTAAGTAAGCATTAAAAAAAGTGCATTTTAGTTGTTTCAAACAGTCCACCTGGTATGGTAGTGGTTAGCAAAGAACTGAAATGTCGGAAAGATATATCTTACATGTAATTACTAGATGAATTAAACAAGAAACTTGGTTTAACGGTTGCTATTGGAGCCTTTTTCGAGAATGTAGGAGAAATCAATATTTTAATTTGCTGTATTTGAATAGTTTTGCAGGTGCTGGCCAATACATTCCCAACGAATAAATTTTTGATGAATGGTCTTATCCTTGGGATCAAAGGTCTGCTTTCATTTCTGAGTGCGCCATTATTGGGTGCGATATCAGACAAGTGGGGACGCAAATCATTTTTATTGATTACTGTTTTTTTCACTTGCATGCCCATACCATGCCTAAAAATTAGCCCGTGGTTGGTACCTTTTAATTTTTTATATTTTTAATAAAGGATATGAGTAACAGAAGAAATTTAGGGGAAGAAAAAAAATCTAATAATTGCATGGGATCCAAGAAAGAAGTCATCTTTCGTTTTCCTCTAGTGAATTCAGCAAATAACTATTTCAAGGAGACACTATCAGCGCTGTGTTACTCTAATTTTAATCATTGTTTTAGGTGGTATTTCTCCCTATTTTCAATTAGTGGTCTATTTTCGATAACATTTAGTGTTGTTCTTGCTTACGTAGCAGATATTACCGATAAAGCTAATCGTTCAACTGCATATGGCCTCATTTCTGCTACATTTGCGGCATCTTTAGTTACATCACCAGCACTTGGAGCATGGATTTCAGAGTCGTGGGGTGATGATAGTGTTGTTTTGCTTGTGAGTTTAAATATTTTTAGTTTTTAATATTTTAATAAGTAAAGTTGATAGTTAACTCTGACTTTTTGGGGTAATACAGGCATTAATAAACGAAAAGGGGGATGAGGGAAAAGAGTAATGTTCTAATTTATATCACAATTAATAATAGTTTTAGGCTACAGTAATTGCAAGTTTGGATGTATTATTTATATTACTGGTAGTGCCAGAATCATTACCTTCACGTAATCGCCGTGTAGTGGACACATTTCGTTGGCAAACTGCTGATCCATTTGCAACATTACGGATTGTCTGGGAAGATCGCTTGGTGCTTCATTTGGCTGCTATTGTTTTTTTAAGTTACCTACCTGAAGCTGGTCAATTTTCCTGTTTTTTTGTATATTTAAAACTCGTCGTTGGTTTTACCCCTGAAGCGGTTGCAATTTTCATTGGTTAGTGCTCATTGCGTTTCTTTTTTTACATATGTGCTTAAGCGTAATTACGTTAATTTTTATTCCGACCAAATACCTGCAACTGTATGCAGTCATTTTAATGTCCATTTGGCCAGATTACTTTCTTAAAGCTGCTCATTTCTTTTTTCTTTGTATATTTAAACTCGAACATCCCAATAATTCTATGATCCATAAAACGTAGCAACCCTTTATTTTGTCATGAATTGATCGTGTTGAATATCATCATCTGATGATCAAAATCCAGTTACATAAGTTGGACGAGCTATCCAATATTTTAAGTCACTCTGACTTATATTTAATCTCAAGTTGATTGTTGAATATATTGATTGTCGGAGTGCGTTTAAGCTTATTTTTCAGGACTAGTTGGTATACTGTCTGTCTTCGCTCAGACTGGCATGCTTTATCTTCTTACTAGCACTGTTGGCACTAAATATACAATAACTCTTGGCCTTTCATTTCAATTTGCTCAATTGCTGTGGTTGGTTTAACGAAAGGATTTTTTTTTTTTGCAAGAGTATCACTGTTGACAATAAAAGCATTAGGTAGCATAAATAATGCTTGAAATATTTTAAATGATTGTTCAGGTACGGCCTGGGTACCAAATATTGGATGATGTGGACGGCAGGTCTACTGGTAGCGATGAGTCAGCTAATTTATCCATCAATTAGTGCATTTGTTAGTATACATAGTGATCGTGATAAACAAGGAACTGTACAAGGCGTCATTACTGGTGTTCGTGGATTATGTCAAGGTTACATTTTCTCCTTCTACTATTTTGAAATAAATCTCGCACATAAACTCTCAGTGCGGAAATAATGAAATGTCATCATCCATTTAGTCTTTTCAAAAATTCTACATCGGAAGTTACAAAAAATGAAGTAGTTAAGCTAATTTAGCATATTGGTAAACAACATGTGATTTATTGAATCCGCAAAAATACTGAAAAGAAGTAGGATTGGAAGGGAACGAGAATATTAGAATTGAAGGGTGGAGACATCTAGAAGTTCCTTTTTTTACGCTTTTTTTTTTAATGCAAATTTTTACAAATAATCTCTTTTAGGCTTGGGTCCAGCCCTGTTCGGTTTTATTTTTTATTTGTTTAATATGGATTTAAATTTGGATAATGATGGTACTGGTCATGTTGGAATACCTCCTTTCCCAGCACCACGTATACGAATTCAACCAATCATTTCACCGCGTCGAAATATAACTTCAGTTGAGAAACCAGCTTTTAACTGGGTAAGCTTCAAAAATTTGAACATCCCTCAGATGTTGTAAAAACCCAGAAATATTAGAAACGCTGTTATTTCCTTTTTCTAATATTCTAGTATTAAAGCATTTCCATCACGAAATTAGGTGCAACCTATTTCAGAAACTTATCCCAGGACCACCCTTTTTTTTCGGATCATTAATGGTATTGCTTGCATTATTTGTGAATTCATCTTTGCCAAAGGTACCTTCAGTGAATACACGGTTCTTTCGGCGTCCTAGCACTACACATAACCGCCAGTCATCAGAGGATACTTCTCGTTTAATTCAGAATTCATAGTTAATTGTAGCTTGTTCTTGTAGCATGCATTGAAATCATATATACCTAGAGAATTCATTTGAAATTCATAAGACTTTGTTGTTATTTCTTCTAATGCATATTCATGGCCAGATTGCACTGCACTCAAACAAATATGAGCCCTTGAATGCACTTCATAATGTCAGTTTTGCGAAATATTCTTTTTGTCGCCTGGTAAAACGGAAGTCACTGAGGTTGTTTGCAGCAGTGGTTTTTACTGCCTGATAATTCGGTTTCTTTGAATCAAATTTGGAATGTCAGTACAGTAATACGTGCAAAATGCTGTTAGTCGATCTCAAATTATTGTGATATTGACTCTTCTAATTATGTATGTATAATACCTCTCAAGCCTATCACAGATACTGCTGGGTAAGTGGTCAGAATTAAAATTTAATTTCTTGAACGTAGTCGAGATTTCCAGTTATTAGTAGTATTAGGCTCCAGAGGTGTATTGTATCTAAAAGTGTACTGTAAAGTTTTTCATGAATCATTGCTCTTAAAATTTGTAGTTGAAGTGTGCGTGTATGTGTGTTGTTTATGTATTTTTGGGGAAGGGTGCTATTTTGCTCATCTGGATTTTTTCAGTGCGTTTTCGAGCATTCTTATTTTTTCGTTGACGTTACTTCCATATGTTCTATCTTCCTCAACAGAGTTTGTCTCTTATTGTCGTCTGTTATCTTGGTTTGTGTTTGTTTTGCACTTTATCATACATCACACTTCATAAAAATTGAGTTTTTGTTTTTTTTTCATGCTTAGGATATGTATACCTTTGCTCTGTGCCATAAATCTTGGCGCTTATGCAAGTTTTGAAAATTTAAGTGTTACTAACACCTATAATTGTATTTGACGTTTTACTGTCTGAGTCTCAAAGACTACAACTAGTTTGTAATGGTTTTCCAGATTGAACTATATTTAGTCAAGTATAAAGTAAAGAAGCAAATGAATCGGGTAGAGATTTAATTATAAAAGAGTTTATGTTTTGTACAAACTGTTCTGACATTCTTCTCTTTCTTTCTTTTTTTTTTTTTTTGAATACTTTCATGTTATGAATTTGTCAGAAGGAATTAAATAAAATGAATACACTGTTAAATGGCAATTTATTTTTATAAATCGGTAGATGTGAAACCCACTCTATGCTTCGAATGATAGAATGATAGGGCAAATTTTTTTTATCCGCATTTCATAGTTATGACGAAAAAAAAAAAATATTCTTTTTGTGTCCTCCTGCAGTATCGCTTTTATCTCTTCATTATGTGGTCTTCGTGAAATACGTTAAGTAGACCCTAAAATTTCATTAGTTTGGTTGCTTACAAATCATCAGTATTTTGCTGCCTGATCTGATACTAATCATTGTGTCTTAATGTTATGATGAGCTATTTGGACGAAACTGACTACCTTCGGCGCATTACCAGCTACCGGTAAGTTTCAGATATCAAGTTTTTCGGGATTCTGTTATTTCTTTGGAGAAATGAAGCGCAAATCAGATGATGGATTGGATCAAATTGATCGGAAACGTGAAAAACGACGATTAATATGCATGCAGATTGATGATTATATCGAAGAGATCAGGCTATCGGATCCTGAAAGATGTAAGCTGCAAGAATTAGCTGAATCCGTGAAGCGTACAATTTATGCAGCTAAAGAAGCAAAAGTTGCATATCAGGTTAATTAACACATGTTTTTTTCGTTTACAGCATTCTCCTTGATGTTTGATATCGATTAAACGAGTAGAAAGCTTAGTAAATTACGATCATTTTGATCAAGCATTACGATTCTGTATCACTGCAATAATTACCGGTTTGGTGTTGAGCTTGAAACATAAGTCCATTAACACCAGGGATATATGATGACACTCTTTGCATGCACTCATTTCGTTTTCGAACATTTCAGATGAGCGATCTGCAGAAGCTACAGTTAGCCAAAATCTGTTTTCCGCTATCGTTACCATTTGGATTAGAATTAAGTAAGATTAAGTCGTCGTGTGATTGTCGTTGGGTACATCCAGTTAAAGTGGACATTTTGGGTAATTGGCATATTGGTTATCAAACAAAAAAGGAGCCGGTTTTGGATCTTATCGTTATTATACCTCAGGTACACGACTTTTTTTTTCTATGCATTTTTCTTTTTCGTTCTTTTCATATGGTGTTGTTGCATTCTTTAGTATTTTTGACTATTTCAGAATTATTTTGGTTCCCGAGACTACCTAAATTTTGCATATTTCGTCAAGCGTGCCCACTATATTTGCCAAGTGGCGCACATTTTAGTAAAAGCAGGATTCGCAGTGAAATTTGGATTGGATCGTTCTGATCCATTGAAACCACTGTTGCTTGTCTCTAACGTAGATGGTATTTTTTGTGTAATTTGTGTCTATTTTTATGTCAAGGCGAGAGAAAAAACTTCAGATTTTCTTGAATAAAAAAAAAAAAAAGAAATAGAAAATTTTGAGAAACTGGAACCCGAAATTAGAAGTTTGGAGCCTTTTTTTCACACTGTAACTAATTTGAAATTGTTGCATTGTAGTATTTGGAACTGATGGGTTCTTGCGGATTCATTTTGCACCTCCACGAGAATTCACGAAGATTTCTCGATTTCGTCCTGAAAATAATAATTTGAGGCCTTCTTTTTGTTCTGCTCATTTTGGATCTCTCGGTTGGTGGTCATATTTTATTTTTGGAATTCATGGTTAATAAAAATAAAGAAGTAACGAATAAAAACAGAAAAATAAGTCATGTCATCTACAAATATGATGTTGTAATATAAAGCCTATCGCTGAAAAGACCGGAACTGTTCATCAGTCACTGACTGAATTACATTTGCCAGCTATAAAATAGTAATTGAACTGTTGTAGGTCTTAATACACCTACACCGGTATACAATTCGAAAATATTAATTGATATGTTACGCGAAGAAATTGAATCTAAACTTGAAGTTTTTTTTGGCGGAAAACCAGCTTATTTAAAAGCCTTGATTATGATACGTTCATGGATGCTTCAAAGAGGTTTTATCCAGGTATTCTTTTGCTTCTCATCCCCTGGTAATCAACTGCTGAACATTTTAAGGTAATATTTTTTTAAAGATACTTGGTTCATGTATTTTTTCTGGGTTACAAAGAATATAGTTGGAAACGACCAACTATATTCTTTCTCTTAATTTTTTCTGATTGTGTGTCGAGATGAGGAAGATATGTAATAACTTGGCAGGAAAGAACGCTTCCTTTTTTAGACTGTGTGTTTATAAAAATCTTTTTAGAGAGTTGATGGTTTTTCGGATTTACTGTTGGAGGCATGGCTTGTCTTCATCGACCGTCAAGAAGGTTCCTTTGCTCAGGCATCTGTTTTCGATATTATTACCGCGTTTTTCTCCTCTATAAGTGAGTTCAGTTTTGTTCACTTCTTAAAATAATTGAATTACGAACTGATAGGAAAATATTTTATGAAAGTAGGAATATACATTTTTTATTGATAGGAGAGTTTTATGTTTTTTTATAACATATGTCTATGTTAATTTAAAATGACATGAATTTATTTGCTCAAAGAGATAAATTTCAGTATCAACAGACTGGAAGAAGTCTCATTTGGGTTTATGTGATAATGATGCGTTGTACCAACAGTTCTCGTCAAATTTTGATTTTGTGTTCCTTGATTACACGGGATATTTGAATTTAGCTACATTCTTAAGTACCACTGCTATGGAGCAGATTCGTGCTGCTGCCACTGATGCTTTAACGAAAATTAATATCTTCAGTGAATTTGACGATCTGTTTGTGAAAATTCATCCCTTTACTTCAACTTTTGACCAGTATATTAGGTAATACATTCCAAAGATTTTCTTAGTAATGTGATTTCAAAAGGGACGTTATATAATGGTGTCAATGAAGTTTTTCTTTTTTTAGGATTCGATTACCTCAAATGTATCTGACAAATACCATTCAGAAATTACACAGCGAGGAATGCGTAAGCACTTGTAACGACTTGTTGCTTATTTTCAAACGCAAGCTAGGTCCAGTATTGAAAGAGGCTTTATCAGATAGGATTGTGAATTTCGATTTTATTACACCAAATCAACAGGATATGCAGGTAGGCTTATCACTTTTTGTGATGTATTTCATCTTTCACTTTGAAAGATTTATTGTCATATCACTTCCTCTTTATATAACAGGTGATTTAGAAAGTATACTGAGTAAAGAAATTCACTACCGTAGGATGCGTATTTCTTTGTAGTGTACGCAAAATTGCCGTTTATCAAAAATTATTACGACTGGCAGCTTGAGATTATTCTTGCAGTGGGACGTATGTGCGGAAAGAGAAAAGCATACTACAGATGAGATAGCTTTGTTAATTGGACTTAGGCTTTCGTCAAAATGGTACAATTCATTAACGCGAGGTCCGCCAGCTAAATCAGTGGATGCAATACATTTTCGTCAGTTCTGGGGCGATATCTGTGAATTGCGGAAGTTTCCAGATAATGCAATCTGTGAAGCAGTTGTATGGGGTTCCACTAATGTCACCCTGCTAATCTGCCAACATGTTCTTTTGAGGTTCGTTTTTTTCTTTTTTTCTTTCTTTTTTTTTTTTTTTGCCGTATCTTCCCGCTGCTACTACTGCTGTTACTTTTCTCTACTTTTTGCGGATAGTTTATACTTTTTTTTGAAGTTATCGCTATGGGAAAAATATTTTCCAGTTAAGCTGACTTTTAACATCTTAAAAATTCAAAAAGTGGTAAGATTGATGGTTAATTATTATATAATATCATTATAGGCATTTTAAATTAGAACCATGTTATGTTGAAGAGCGAATGCTGGAAATAGGGAACATCTTGCCCAGTGTAATGGACAGATACACTACGATCGCGAGAGCGTATGATAAATTGTGTCAGACACTTCGAATGCTGCATGACTTACCCCTTATTATCACAAATATCCATCCTACATCTGCATATCTAAGACGAACTGCGGTACTGTTTATCAGCATTTTTCTTATCAACCATAATATCCTTGTACATTTTACTAAGCTTATGTTTGTATCGACCGAGTCATAAATACCGTTGGTTGTTTATGTGGAACGACTGTAGTTTATTTTTTCTTTCCATCTAGAATGCCTTTACTCCGCCATCATCAAAATACTATGGTGGGAAACTTCGGCCACATTATTTTCACTTGTCAGTGAAGTGTGTATTTAATGTTAAGTAGTAAATATGAAAACCCTTTTTAGGATGTTATGTTGTGTATTGTCATGTGTATCATTTCCTTTGTTTTCAGCCGAGTAATTGTGTGCTACTTTTTTCTATAAAAATGCTTTTGCAGCCTTTCCAGCCTCTTTCAACTAATGCAGTGATCGAAAGAAGCAACGTTTTCGTTAAAGATTATGTAGCATTTCCATTACCACATGTATCACCACCTTATTTACCGACTGTGGAAGGTTGCTATTTCCTATGTTTGAGCGGTATTTTCATTTTTAAGTTTAGATTTGAATGTAGTGCAGTTTTTTTATTATCTAATTTTTCTGAGAATATAGAAGCAGACTATTTTATTCCTTTTCGCATTCATTTGATCGGTTATGTTTTTAGTGCAGGTAACAATGGAACAGAGTGGAAAATGGGGTGAAGACTTGGGAGCTATTGCTCGACTGAAAACTGCATTTTACATAGAATTATCAAAAATATTAAAAGAAAAACATTCGATTACAGCTATTCCTTTCGATGATTGCTTAATTATTCATTTCGTAAGTTCCATTTTTGAATATGGATAAGCTTTGCTTCTTTTCGAGTCTTAGCAACTTAATGTCTGCATTTTCCAGAACACTGTTGTATTTCGTTTGGTAATAACCTATCCAAAGGAAGTCCAAATAATGAGGAAATTAAACAGTGGCAGAACGGGTACTCCAAGGGATAGTCCAGCATCAAAACTGAAGGAGCTCGAGGTAGTATTGATCCCTCAGCTTGCTGCGTTCTTGCACAGGTAAATGTTATAGATACAAAGTTAATCTGTTAACTTTTTACTGAATGAGATGACCGTTAATCGGTCATATAGAAAAAAAAAATTGAATACAGTGGTGATATGAGTTGTAATAGACGAGAACGAAATCTGATTCAAATAATCATTTTCAGTGAACGGTCAGTTGAAGTTTGGTTGTCCCAAGAGTGTACATTAGGGTAACATTTTATTCTATTCTGAAATGTCCTTTTGTAGTACAAGTCAACGGTTCGAAGCATTTTCGGATACGTGCCGTTTGGCGATGTATTGGTTATCATCTCATGCTTTATCTGACTATCTAAATGAAATGATTTTGGAAACTATTGTTGCTTCTGTATTTCTTAAACCATTCTCAGTTCAGCCACCAAGGTTCGTTTCGTCTTTCATTTTCTGTCCCCCCCCCACTTTTTTTTTTTTTTTCCCCCCCCCCTCTTTTTTTTTTTTATCTCGTTCGTTATGACTTCTCTAAGTACTAGGTAAGATGCTTAGTACTATGATGCTAATATTGTTCACTGAAATTATTCGAGACCACTCATTAAAGAAGTTAACACTAATTTTTCACAAGAATCGAATTCTCATTCTCAAGGATTAATGTTAATTTTGTTTTTTTAGCACACCATTTATTGCTTTCCTTCATTTTCTGACACTACTTTCTACACATAATTGGTTAATGAAGCCATTGCTTGTTGATTTCGACAATGAATGGACAGGTACATAATATTATTCATTCGTTTTTTAAATTTCAAGCATTAATTTTTTTCAGTTTCAAACATTAATTTCGGTTTCTGTTCAGCATTTTTTTCCGAAAATGTTTATCATTATTTTTAAGAAGCTGTTGAAAAAAGCATAAATCCACATATCATTTTTAGAGGAAGATGTAGAAGAAATAGAAAAAGAATTCATTAAAATGAGACCAGTTTTGCCAGTAATGGTGATATGTACGTCAGTTGATAGGACTGGTTGTCGGTAAGTCAATCTCAATCCGATACACTTTTTTTTAATTTTAAAAAGTATATTTTGCTCTCCTTATACAGGTAAAAAGAGCGTAATGAACCTCAGATAACAGGTATTAGGTTCAAATCCTGTTACACTATTAATTTTTGTCATTCAAATCAATTAGGCTGCTTATCTACTTATCTACTTTTTTTTTACTTTTCATTTTTTCCAAGGTGGACGAGAGAGGAACCACAACCGCTAATCCTGAAGCGGTTAATTGGCCTAGCCAATGCATCAGCTGTACTGCTCGAACGGCATATCAGTGGTTCAGTACCGTTAAATTTAAAGGTTTCTATTTTCTTGAAATTCTAAAGAGTTTAATTCTTTTTTCTTTGTATTTAAAGTATTTGATTAGTGTAGTTGTTAATCATTTCTGTTCACCGTTACTTCTAAGATCCTATTCTCTATTGTAGTTCTGTAACGAATATTTTCATTTCCACTGATCCAGGGTCATTTCTTTGTACTTGCACAAAAATGTGCTTGATGTATTTAACTTGAGGATAAAAATGATGTAGTAATTGTGTTTTGTAAGTCACCAATCTTGGAAATAGTCAAGAAATGATAGGACGAATATTATTGATTACAGGGAGTGTTCACAACCGATGTTTCTACTTTCTGCGATGTTATCATACATTTAAAAAGAAGACATTTGGTTAGACGAAAAGTAGTTCATCGTGAATTAATAAATGGACCATTACCGGTAGTAGACTACGATCCAGTGAGGGAATATGTGAAGCGTCTACGGCAATGTTTCTCTTCAGTTGCTCTCTTCTTCTACAACAAATACGTGGGTGACGTGATCGGCGTAGTATGGAAGCCAGCAGCAATGGTGCCACGAAGTGCAAGCGTGTGTTACATATATTATTTAAAGGAATAACCAGGATCGTCAGGACATTTGAACCTATGTTTACATTTTTTTAGCTGCAGCTAATATAATCGCCTGCCAGATTTTCTGTTTTTGGGCTTCCTAATCCTTCCTGACCTGAAATTATTTTTTATATTCATTTATAACCTTGAAATATATATATTTTTTACAGATATCCAATTGTTTACATCGGTTGAAAGGGCCGAATAACCAGTTAAGTGTTAATGTGGAGGCCATATTGGATGATTTCACGATACTTGGTCGTGGGATTATACAAGATGTAACTCGACTTCCCGTCAGTGGAGATGGGAAAATTACGGTGAACTGAATTCTAGGTGGTTGCGATTATATGTTTATTTTTCTTGCTTTTCTCGTTCCGATTACATATTCTGTTTGTACGACTTTTATGGGTATCTATTTAGTAAACCCATGTAATACCTAAAGTTTTAGGTTGTTCTGTTTTTCGTTATTCAGTTGTTATAACTTGTTAACTGTTGAATGTATGTAATGAATCTCCAATAAATGATTTAATTATTTCTTGTCATTACTGTCCTGATTCATGTTGGAAAACTAAAAAATATTTTAGGCGAAAAAAATATATATATGTATAAATACGAACGATTCCTCGTACAATCGATTGTGTTTTTGAAAACCCATTAAGTAATTTAAGCAAATTAAAATCGTTCTTATAGAATTCTCCTTTTTTTCGACACAATGATTTTCTCCTTTTCCAGGTAAATGGAAAATTTGGATGATTTGGCCCTTTTATTGGCGGGTAGTTCGGTGTCAGTTGCACCGAACAGTACGGCAAGGGAACATCCCCGATTTTCTCAGTACAAATATGTTGGGCGAGCGGAAGTTAGCCAAGAAAGACGACGACAAGAGTTTCTTCGACGCCAGAAAGAGTATATCTTGTTTATCAGTTTTTTAAGAAGTAGAATCCATATTTTTGATACGAATAAAATTCCGCTTTTAAGCTCAGGCATCACTTCCATGATTAGAAAACTATATAATCGGACTAGTATGGATATTTTCGGGTTTTCGCGTTTCTGATGGTCTTTTATTTAAAGAGCTCGTTTTGATTATGCAAATCATGCACGAAAATTGGCAATGAATGAATTAGACGAATATGATGAGAAAAATGGAGAAGAAATGGATTCAGAAATACCTAATGCAAATAGTAAGACGGAAAATCAGAAAAGAAATTGGAATCGTTATGCTAATGAGTTGATGCTTAGTGAATGGTTGGTCGATATCCCGGAAAGATTATCCAAGGACTGGATCTGTGTACCATGTCCGGTTGGTAGACGGTGTCTCGTGGTCGCTTCTAATGTATGTAATTGTATTTCTCATTATAGAAGCAATAACTATTTGCAAAAAATAATTATCATGGTTATAATAGCCATAAGTTAATTGTTCTCCTATCACCTTTGAAATCATTCAGATGAAGGGCTTGCATCAGTCTTTTCTGGTTAAAACTGACTTTTTCTAATCATTTATGCTTTTATCATCATTCCTGTTTGTTATTTGCCATTGCAAAAATAATTTTTTTCCTTGAGCAATTCTCTCTTGCTTTTTTTGCTTTTGATCAAAGGATTAAGCTATTTTTGTGGAGAGCGATTTTGTGATTAGTTGAAATCATCTAATAATCACCATTAGGTTTTTGAATGTTTTACTCATGTTAGTTTTGACTTTTTCTGATTATATTTAAGGAAATTGGAAAATCTTTTAATATTCTTTTATGCAACGTAGTATGGTATAGTGTCATACACAAACTGTCTATTTATTAGATTTAATAGACTATTTCAGGGAGTGACAAGTGCATATTCGAAATCAGGCTATCTGATTACGCAGTTCCATTCCTATCTACCCGGTGGAAATCATCCATGTCGTGGTGAGTCAATTTGTACTCAGAAGTAATCCAAATTTTATCGCGTTCTATTATATATATTTGGATAAATTATTAACCTTCATACACAGGTACATATACTCTTCTGGATTGTGTTTTTGATGCAAAATCACCAACATTTTATTGTCTGGATATGATTGCATGGAATAGCCTCACAGTTGCTGATTCGGATTTCGACTGCCGATTATTCATGATGAACTCGCGTATCACTGAAAATGAAAATTTTAAAGAGGTTTCAAAGCAAATACCTGTTAGTTTTGAATTTTCCAATTAACTTTTCGTTTAAAATCTTTTTTTCACGCTATTTAGGATCGATTTTTGCTTACCGTGCTTCACAGTGAAGTAATACAACATTATATTTGTCGGTAATTTTACTTAAATATATTTTAGTATCGTTTTATATGTCTTCCATACTGTCGCTGTGAAAACATTTCTATGGAGGAAATGATGAAGCGAAATTTTGACTTTGAACTTGACGGTGTTCTTTTCTATCATGCCAGTGTGCACTATTTGAAAGGCCAGAGTCCACTCGGTTTGTTCTTCCATTTAATTATTATAGTTAAAAGATTGCAGTCAGCCATTCAGTGCATCTGATCCTGCTTCTCATTTTAGCGACTGATTGACTTGATGGTTTAATTTTAGTGTCTTAATAGATTTGTAATTTTTCAAGATATTTCTGAGGATATATGATCTGTAATACTTTTTTAACATCTATAATTATGTTTGATAAGATCAAATCAAATGATCTTATTGATTCAAATTTTAGTTGGATGGCTGAAACCATGGATGATGCCAGAAATTTTATCGGTTCCAGTACCAGCAAAGTTAATGAATGGGAATGAGATAGTAGCAGGAAGTTCGCAGAAATTCATCGAAACTTATAACCAGCAGCACAACCATGTTAGCATGATTGGCAAAACTCCCGGAAGTGTTTCTGGTTAAACTTATTACATTACTTAATTAAATTATACAGTGATAGTTATTCAAAAATGCAGTTATTTATAAAAGGGGAATTAAAAAGTTGAAGTGGAATTTTACTTAAAACATTTGGAACAAATTATCCATTTCCATATTGCTAACCATTTATTGATGCTGTCATATAACTTTCTGATGCCATTTGATTTAGTTTATCTTCTTGAATATTCGTAATCTGTTATCTCATCAACCATCTCAACTATTTCGCCAATGCTCCTTGTTTCCTGATAATATCGTTACAAACGATTATTCTTAACGCCTTGTTTACAGTATGAAATCATTGGAAGTACCACTTTGAGGATTATTGTTTAAATGATGAAATGAATGATATCTCCAAAACTGTCTTTAACTAAGTACTCTTGCATTTAGTTTTCTATCACTTAACTAATGTATCCTAAGGATCATTAATCGATGGTTCTCAGTGTTTAAATAGATATGATAACATGCATAGACTTTTTGATTTCTGGGCGGATATATAGGGAAAGCATTATCATTATTCTGATATTTTTAATTTGTAGGGCAGTTCCCACAAATAAATTTCAAGTAAATGAAGTAATTTGTGCCCAAATGTTCAATATTACATTATTGGTTGTGGTAAAACGGTCGTTTCTCTCTTAACTATTATTCCCTGTGAAATCGAAATTTATAGGACTTCAATTCTTAGTAAATTATTTTCAGAATATTGCAAGGAATTTTTATCATCACAATGAATGTGTACATTTCTTTTTTCGTGTAATTTTCATAANNAATTATCTTTGAAAATATGATTTTATAGTAATTTTCTGCAGTATGCAATCATCTCTGTAATCTGTAATTTTACCACCTATCATATTTTGACTGGCAGATTATTCGGTGCATTTTCGTATCGAATATCGAATAAATTACGAACAAACGGAATGGAAAATTGTCGATATGAAAGATGTTGCATGGAAGCAGAAAATCAGAAATATTCCCATGTAAATCATGGAAATAAAAGTCTACAATGTAGCTGTCATTTGAAGAATGGACGGCATTTATGTTTTGCACATGAAGGTATACATAATTAGTATTATTTGTTACGACAAAAGAGTAAAGTCGAATTATCTTGTTTCAACAGTTTCATTTTCGCTTAATTTAGAAAAAGAAAAAAAAGGAAGCAATTAGATTCATGTAAGTAATCCTAGAAGTTCGAAGTTGAAGAAAAATTTCTACTTAGATTACAGTAGTGAAAGTCAACACTTTTTAATTATGCATTTTAAAAGAAAAGCAAAAAAGTCTTTAATATTAAATAGAAATGCTACTGTTAACGAAATATCGACATATTATCATGTTATTTATTATTGGTCACTACTAATGAATGAATGATTTCTGACACTAAACGATGATCATTTTTAACTTTTGCTAATGTGTGAGAATTTTTAATTAATTATAGGAGATTATTTTTGGTTTTCTCAAGTTTTAGATTTGCATGCTAAAGTAAGAGAATTAGAAAAGGTAGCAGAACAACTAGAAATTAAAATAAAAAATCTGAAAAGTTCTCGGTGTGCAGCTCAACAGGAGAATGAACATCTGATTCAGCAATCGAATCAGGTCATCCCTTCTTGATCTTGAAATTTTTATACATATAAAATTGTACGGTTATGAGATTTCTGACGAAGTTTTAATTAATTTAGTTGGTAAGGGAAATCAGAGAAAAGACGATATTTATAAGGAAATCGATACGATTTGAGGAGGAAATGGCATCGGAAGCCGAAAAGTGGTCACAAATATGGCTAAGTGAAAATGGAAAGGTTCAGAGATTGATCTTTTTCTGAAATTCATTGGTCAATTTGACGCTGAAGAGGATGGTAGATAAAAGAGAAAATAGGCATCAATATTTTGGAAAAAAAAAAAAAAAAAAAAAAAAAAAAAACCAAAAACAAAAATTTATTTTAAAAAAAAAAAAAAAAAAAAAAATATAAAAATTTTTTAATTTTTT
>PQVD01001881.1:7166-25484 GCA_003012265.1 Setaria equina
TTTTTTTTTTTTACTATCAAGAAGCATATCAATCAACTTTTAATCCTTCGACCTTTCTTCGAAGAGAGAGAGTTGGAGAAAGATACAGTTCTAATCAGGGGCAAAAAGATGAAATTAGAACAGGCTTCTAATTTAATTTATGGGTAAATATTCTTCAAATAATTAAAATATAATCCCAAGAAGTCTGACCGAAATTTAGCATGTTAATATGTTCTGTGCAATAATCCAAGTTTATTATTCATGAACAGATTCCACACAGCAAAGTCTGAATACACGAAATACAAAATATGAAGAGCAATTCACCGCGAAAAGGAATTGTTCCAACAAAGAATCCTGAAGAAAACTTGAAACCAATCAATATTTCTGATTTTCAGTGTCAGCTGTTTTTTCTGTTAGAGTGAAAACTTCAATGTTTCTAGCATTGATACGCTTCTTTAGATGTAAGAATAAAATTTATAGAACAAAACCTATCCTAGTTTTAGAATTCATATAACTTTTTGCAGAGGATATTTCAGCTTCTTGTAGAAAACAAAAAACAAAATAACATAGTCCATCATGTCATGTCATTACTACAAATACCACAAATGTATACCATCATATTGCTATTATTACAAATAACGTTTAATGGCAGGGTTTAAATAATTAATAAATCAGGAGAAAGGATCCTCCAGCTCCAAAAATTTTCCGAATTGGTGCGTGACTCATGTTCTGATGTCTGGAATGAAGCAAACGATAAGAAAGTAAGGAGTTGATAAAAACCTATTATGTATGTTAAATGTTTTCATTTATAAATCAAAATATATCCTTTTAAGTTGGTTTTGAACTGTTGGAAAGTGTAGATGAAAATGCTCTGGAGTTGGATAAGGCAGAAAAAAAGTAATAATAGAGGGAACTGGAATGCAATTACAGCATTATTTACAATTGGTGCCTATTTAGATAGAAAGATAGCACTCACTATAATGGCCAATTACTCAAAAAATGTAAATACGGTAAGAGACAGAAATTATAGAAACCTTTTTGTACAGCGCATGGAAAATGATAATATTTTCCACGATTTTCAATTGCTGCACCTTCTTTGGAGCATACCGCACAATGCTGCAGAAATTTTATTATTTTATTATCCTCATAAAAGGAGCGGAAAAGAGACATAAAAAGGCATAAGCCAGAAGCTATTATAGTTCGTTCTTACTTTCCATAATTTACTTTTGGAACTACGAGTTTATTTTAATTCATTCTGAATCATAAATCTTAACTAAAGTGAAATTAAACCAAAAAAAATTATGCCAAAATAACTCATATTTAATTAGAAGCATTTCTCTACATTAGATTTGGCGAATTTCAAATAATTTATTTGTTCAAAACCTGTGTCCAAAAAGTGCTAATTTTCGTTTCCAGTCCATCAAGCTGGTTGCCGACCAGATATATACCAGGAGCAGTCAAAGCACATGGACCATGTAGCCAAATGTCGCAATATAATTCATCCTAAAAATGTGTAGTTAAACTAGAAACAAAAACATGAAAAAGCAACATAAGGTATTTGCTGACTAAACAAATTTTCCTATGCGTCCTAGCACTTTAACACGCATCACTTGCTACCAAAAAGAATCAATAAAAACCAGTGTTTCGTCAAGGAATAGGAAAGGAATTTTCCGGAAAATACAGAAGACAACCGAACTTTTCTTACGAATCCCCAAAATACAGCAGAAAAATAAAAGAATCGAGATAATTCCATAATTTTCGTAAAAATTTGATTTCGAAACAAAAACCAACCTGGTCAGTTGTCTTTTGTGGTTTCTTAGCCAAGTGTGCAGGCCATTGATTCCCTCTTAACCGTATAAAGTACGGACCGAATAAGTCCCCCAAGATCGATCGCAAAGTACGCTGCTGACATAAAGCGCATTTCCATCGAGTGGTTATCTTCACTTCATTACATTCAATCTAATATCATAAAAACAAATTACAAAAAAAAGTGAAAGTTAAAAATTAAAAATTAAAGCTCAAAATTGATGGATAAGCTAAAATAATCAGTTGTTAACATAAAATTCTTAACAGAAAAATCTGATTGCACATATGTAAATATTGTATGTAGTCTTCCAAACAACCGATAAACTCACTTGATTTAAACGATTCAACAGTGCTTCTTGACTCCTCTTCAGTAAAATATCATGTTTTTCACCGTTTTCCACCACCATTTGCTCTTCTGGGATATAAAACAACCATTTAAAAACTTACTTGCCTTTTCCAATTGGAATTAGATCTCTAATATCAAATCTCAAAAAAAAAAAATATCAAGTATAATAATACCAAATTTGATGTTCTAAAAAATTATTGTTAATAAAAGAAACATATCAATTATCACCAAAACTACGGAGACAAAAAGAGAAAAAAGAAAGAAATTATCTGATCAATAGATATATTTCCTTAAACATAACCAGTACACTTAACGTCCACCAATTAGCATCTAGCACACAGCTGCTTTCAAATCATTCCTGAGAAGGCAGAGAAAGCTTTTTTTCCTTGTAGTAGATATCAGACGACTGGAAGTTCTACATTAAATCGGAAACAGAATTCTTACACAGTAAACTTAACCTTGTCACTGCAGCTTTGACAATTCTACCAAAAATTTAAGTAGTTTTAGCTAAAACCAGCAATAACCCAATGTGTGGATCACTTCACTGTTGAAAATAGGAAAAATCACACAAATGCTTACTCTTGCCTAGTCTTAAACACGGTATATCATCATCGTTTGGCCGTTGTGCTTTCATTTTAAATTTCGCATTTAATTGTTTTTTGACGAGTTCATCCTCGCTAGCTATTTCTTTCGCATTGTGAATTTTCTTCCGTTTCATTTTCTTTCTTTTCTTAACTTTACTGTCAACTGCTGCTTCGGTTGGCATCTCTGCCTTCTACAATAAAAGTGGAAAAAGCCATCCAGCAGAAAATCACGACATCCCCTCAGTAATTCCTGACAGAAATTGAATTCAGCATCTTACTGTTATTAGGGAAAGGAAGGTTTTGAAGAATGGCGCGTTCAGAAATTGACCGAAAAAGTACAAATAATGCAAAAGTCCAACAATTTTAAAATGCCCAGATAACTCACTGAATGTGGCAAATACCATTAGACACAATAAGCAAATAAAGGACAAGGACGTAAATACTTTTACTACAAATCAGGGTCATAAATTAATATACACATGTTGCAGTTCCAGATTTAAAGTGTAAAATTTTCAACTCCACTAATTTTCAAAATGAGCACAAAATTATAGAAAAAAAAAAAAAAATTGAATATCTGAAACCGACAACATTGCAAGATTTTGGACATTAAAATAGAAAAAAGGAAGGGAAAGGGCAATCTGATGAAAAAAGAGGTACATAAAGATATCAAGAAAAATCATATAAACAGCTGAGACCAACAAAAGGATAAAGCAGACAACCAAAGTACGTTCTGCAATTCAAAATCCACGTAAGACTTTAGTCTGGTTAGATTCCATTAATTAAAAATAAAGTATTTACGGCCAACAGAAAATTTACAAAAATGCGCTTTTGATGATGTCAGGATTAAGGGAAAAGGGAGGAAATAACTCATTAGTTTATGCTGGTTTAAACGATTGAGATTCCAAGTGATATTAGATAATACAGATATTAAGTAATAGTAACAACACTTAGTAACAGCAACCTTCGTAGCGTCAAAAACAACATTCGTATTTGCAGTATAACCAGTGAATAAATCAACTAAATTACTGTTTCAATTCATGAAAATTCAAATATCGAAAAAATTTTTTTATCTACAAATGTGTCCAGCTCTAATTCATCAACACTTTCAATACTGAAATTGGACGATATTTCATCTTGTATTGTCACTTTCTGCACTATCTAAAAAAATTGAAGCTAAATACGATAAAATTGAAAAGAAAAAATCAATTGCCGTAAAATTTTTAAACGACATAGCGAATAATGATCATTTAATCTTACATTTCACAATACATTTTAACTTATACAGCTGTAATCGAAGAATGTATGCAAGAAATTAAACTGACTTTTCAACATTTTGATTTAGATATAATGGAACACAAAAAAGCATTCCATAAATATTTGTTAGGCAATAACTGAGAAATTCCTTGCAAGTGTTGGGAATATTTTGAAGTTCAATAAATGTTCACTTTCAAATGGAGGGATTTCATTTACAAATAGGACCCTAAACTTCTTGCAGAAGAATAATTTTTGGAAGTATAAACGAAAAAGGGCTCTTGCTAAATAAATTAAGATAAACCTTTCGTAACCTAATGCAGGTATCTGCAATGTTAGCTATGTCTTCGGAACACAAATTTTCGATTATGCGAATAATAATTTCATCCAGTAGTGATAACAGTCCCTTGGAGTAATCCTGATCGACGTTATTTAGTTCAATGCTTTGCAACCTTGACATCTGCAATGAAGTCAAATTTATCGCTCGAGCACACTACCACAAAACCCCTTTTCCTAATTGACTAAAAACAATGAACAAAATTTAAATTTTACAAGAATGTATGGTTTGTTTTAGCAAGTATTTTGGAAGACTCTTGAAATCATGATCAAATTCAAACATCTAAACTATAAATAGTACCATAGAGGAAGGAAACGGGCATTACAAATGAGTGTGTTCAGAAATTTGGAAGTTTCTTTAAAGAAAATAAAAAGGAAAATTTTTACCGCCACTAAGTTTCGATATATTTTGCAGTCCACCACAAGCCTTAAATGGTAGTACTAGCGATCGAATATTTCTGTCATTACCGAACTTAGATCACTTTATGAAAAACTGAAATTTGATGACACTGAGATGCAACGTTGAGACCAGCAATTCTTGAAGAAATCGAATGGAATAAATGGATAAAACTGGTTGAGGATTATACACCCTGTTTCCTTTCTATTGTAAAAAAAAGTACTCTGTTCGAGTGTCACAGACATGTTTATATGTTTGGATATATTTGTAGCAATAACTAAATCTATTCAAAAGATTTTCAATTTATCACCAAAAGAAATAACGTAGAGAAAATTCACACAGACCTTGAACCAGAAAAATCGGAAAAAAATTTCTGGTTATATAGGGGAATTTTCGCAACTGAGGTAATACTGCACGGCACTAATGGATGCTACTGCCACTTAATAAGCTATGCCTCCTGAATGCTGCCATATTGTAAATTATTATCCACATTTACTCCCTCACTGTTTCCACCAACTCACTCCTTAACACACCAGTTGCTATGATATGACCCCAAAAAGCAAAGCTTATCTTACAAAAACAAGAGCAAAAAGCTGACAGCAACAAGTAAATTTAAACAGCAATAAAACAAGCAATTCCAAGAAATTGCTCTATGATTTATCAAGATCGAAAAATCATCCACGTATTTTGAAAATTTCCAAATCGCGTTTTAAAAATCTGGCCATGTCAAGAGCAACTTCAGCTTATATGAAAACAGAGAACCTTTCTCTTCTAATTTCCAACAATATACCATCATAATCTTTCTGAAAAACTTCCCAGTCCATTAAACTATCATACTAAACGCCAATCCCTAACCCTCTTCCTTCCACTCTATTCAAGCATCCCATCAGAAAATCCAAAACTTATCACGTGTAGGATTCCAATATTTCGTTTCTGATGCATGCAACGTTTCTTGAAACGAAATTAACTGGTGAGTGACAAGTTAGATAACCGTGGTCTTTTAGTTAGCACAGTGCCACGCCGCAAGCGTAATATCTTTCGTGAAACAGCGGCACGTGTGCGTATGAAGTTCGGTCACTAGAACGCCATTGCAATTATTTTATTTGTTTTCCTTTCATTTAGTCTTATGAATGTCAAGACATTTAAGAGTAGCAAAGTTTTGAAAGTATCAATAATTTTAACAGTAAATGAGGATATAACGTAAGGCACCATTCATAAAAAACTAAAATGATGGAATAACTTAAGTGTACATCATAGAATTCAATAAATGGGAAAACAAATGAAAGACCTGAAAAGACCCATTATGAATTGTTTACTAACTCTGTGCAAGTTTCATCAATAGAATTTTAAGGTGGAACAAAAACTTGGAAGGAACAGCACAAGTTTCATACAAAAAACAAATCTAGAAAACAGCTCAAACTGGAAATAATGGAAGTATTTCATGAAAAATATTCGGAATTTGGGAAAGAAGTGAAAGACTTTCTGGCATGCTATTCGGAGGAGAAAACTTCCAACCTGGGAAAAAAGTTTAGGAAATTTCGAAATCTCAGCAATTCACTAGTATTTTAATTGAGTGGACATAAATATTAGGGCACGAATTAAAATTTTAAATCTCACTAAACACTAAATGAAATGGTTATCAAGGTGTAATGGTGGTAATACGAAATGTTATCGGAAGTGACCTAGGAAATGAGAACTGATTACGGCAGGACAAACGGACAGAAATTCTTTGACAGAGGTAATAGTGTCAAAAGAGGATGACAAAGATTAAAAAAGTCGATAATGACATTCTCATTTACGACGGCTATCCGAATATTTTTAGCTCAGCTTAATTTACTTTTAATGGAAAGAATAATTCTGTCTTGCCAGCTGATAATTTCAACAACATTCCAGTTATTTCAACTGGACAACAATTAATGCACTAAAGATTGGAGTATTGATTCCAAAAGGAATTCATGAGAAACGTATTTTTAGGTGGCGATAATTTTTTCTTTCTTTAGAGCGATGAATAGTGCATCAGAGATTCACATACTCATGAATACGTAATGTAAAATTTGCCGAAATAAGCAAAATAGAACTAGTAGGGTAGTGGACTAACGATTTGGAATGGAAGTGTTTCAAACTGATACCATTTATTATTTCAACAATTTCTTTCATTTCTACTGATCAAGTTTTTGGACTGCACTTTTAAATTTAACAAAAGAGATGGGACAATAAATCCTTATTCTTTTTTCTTTACCGGAGGTCAAGATGGACGCCATTGCAAAAAAGCAATTCTAATTTCCAAAATTACACCGTAGCATTGCTGTTCGTGCCTATCTGATCCAAAGAATTTTCGTTTCCATTTGCTATCACAGCTTCAATTGTTTCATCAATAGCACTTGATCTTGTCACTTGACTTTTATCACTTACTATAGTTTCAACCATTTCTGATAACGAGTCTGTCGCCCCAGCTTTTATTGTGTCAGATGAACTTATCACTGGTAAGGAGAGTTTTTCCTCACTGAAATATTCATTATGGTAAAATATACCATCAAAGGAAGAATTAAATGATTAACACAAATCAGCCAACAGGATATTTAATTTCTTAGAGTGTTAATCATATATTTAATAAAGGATCTTAATAACCGGAAAATCTAACCAATTACTGAAAGATGAAACAATTCGGAAAGTTGAAGGTGTCCCGTCTGTCGTTATCTCCGATATTTTCACCGTACCACAATCAGCAATAGAAGAAGAACTAGGACCATCATCCAAGTCCACTTGGGTCAGTTTTGGTGGAACTTTGAGGTACTGCAATTTGCGATTAGATTTGAAACTTACAAATATCATTAGGTTGGGAGCAACAGTGATAAATTCTTTTGAAAAGGTACACGACTAATTGCTGCTACAATACTGTATATATATATAGATATAGATATAGATATAGATATATAGATATACGCACTCGTGTTTTGCCATAAAAACAATACTCGTCTCAAAAAACTCTCATATCTCACTACATGGATTGAAGTATGTTTTAGGGAAAATATTTTCCTTGGCTTAAGATGAGGAATCAGGCAAGAATTTTGTAAAACATAATGCTTCTGTTTTATGTATTTCAAAAATTTGTACATTTTTGGAACGCTTATTTCGTGTTGCATTTTCCAAACGTGAATCCATCGCTTCTTTATATTTCAATTTATCAATGCAACCATCTTTGAGATCGTCATCCTGCAAGCCGTGGCAGGTACTCAAATGTCGCTTCATATTGCCCTGTAAGGAATAAAAAAAAGATCACCTTCCAAATAATAACAATTTCATAAATTTTTAAATTTCTGCCACATTACAAAAATCAAATTTTGAAAGTCAACGATGAATGATCACAAGAAAAGTCATGTTCGATAAGCATCAAAATATGAGTTATTGAAAATTCCGTAAGTAAACTCTAATAAAAACTCTCTTCAAAAAATCTGGACTGCTCAACATATCCAAGTACGTTCAATATTTTTATAAGCTGATATACAAGCTTACTTTGAAATTTAAATGCTCAGATTGAGTCTTATAGATTACATGAGTTTATTCAGCGTATTTACAAGTCGGAGCATAAATTTATCCTGATGCTCTCCATTATAATTCCTCATTCTCCGACTAGTTTTTTTTCCTTATATGTTACAGATACTATCTTGTATCAAACCTTGTAAATGGTGGCAAAATCGCACAATGGGCATCGGAATGGATCATCATTACTACGATCCTTTTTCATATTATATGATTTTGATTTAGCTGTTGAATTATGCTCTGCTACAACACCGCAACTATCCATCCAAACAGTTTTCTCACTCATCGACGTTTCCAGAACATTGGGCTGGTAGCTATCCGAATATGCCGATTCACTGCATCCTTCACCAAATTGAAACGTTTCAGAACTGAACTGTTTCAAAGAAGCATCTGGAATATGATTTTTTTTAAGGAAAGGGAAAGAATGAAACATCGACGAAAAATGCAATTCGAGATGTATATTTATTCTTCAAAATATATATAACTACCTTTTCTTCTAAACTTGCTACCATTTCGCGTCGACTTCATACACTGATTCACATGACGTCTGATATTACCCTTAAATTGTTTCTGATTATATTGATGAGCATTAATTACAGTAATATACCAATATATTTATATAAGGGTGTGTAATTCTTGCTATCTATAGTGTTGATGACTATAGATGAAAATTTCAAAGGTAAGCGAAGAAAAATTTGCCTACTGTCTACCTTAAACTATTTTAACCTTTCCCATTTTATTTGAAAAACTCCAATTATCAATGTTTTATTAAAACCTTCCGAAACAGGCCTTCTACTAAAACTTAAGTGGCACAATTTATACAGAAATGAACGTTATAAAAGCACCTGTAATTTAGGAGAAATATTTTTCTTATTTTATCACCTTATTTGGAAATAAAAAGTACTGAGTGATCCTGGATTAAAGCTAGGTGCTAAGAAACATAATAAACCAGATCATTGGGTGAATTCAATGAAGTGATCAAGTTCAGTATTGTTAACCCTAATCGAGAAATTAGCTTGCAGCCATACTACTGCATAATTATGATGCGATTAAGGAAAGAAAATTATACAGAACTGCCGAACTTCGAAAATAATTTTTATCTTTTCTTGAATTAAACTGAATTTTCTACCTAAAAGCAAGAAATACTGGAAATTTGAAGTTTAATCAAAAAAAAAGCAAATACAAAAAAAGCAAAAAAAAAAATTAAAAGCAAATACTGGAAGTTTAAGTTGCAATGGATGAGCAATTGAAAGCTTCTAGTAAATAGAAAACTGAAAAGCAATATCCTACAGTGATTCTAAAATACCACAGAATATTTCTCAATAAAATCCCTAAATTTTGAGGTTATCATGCTGCACCATTGGTTTCATTCAGGCATTCTGTTCATTTAGACATTCTGTAAATAGAATAAAACAGAAGGGGAAATATTTAAAAGAAAGAGAACGCATTCATACTTTGTAATGACTTATAAACCGATCGCAATATGGACAGACGGGATCGATACCATTTGATGCAGTAACATTTCCCGATTCACAGATTCGCATATTTTCAACAAAACCACCCATTTGATCCAAATAATTACGACCTGTAATTAATTGTTCTTTAATAGACTTGATCAAATCATTCTTCAGTTGTCAACACACATAAAGAATTTAATCCAAATAAGATAAGTATTCTTCAATCAATGAACAATTTCAAATCAATATTAAATGATAGAATTCACGGTAGACATATTTCAAGACTAGGTTATTCTACGTTAAAGTTGTAAAAGAATGGTATAAATTGGAACACCGAAGACATTTCGCTCAATTACATGATATTACTAACTGAGGAAATTTATAACTTCACTTTTACTCACCGATCCTCTGAATTTTACAAAGGAAGGCTTATCGGGAGATAAGAAGGAAAAAAGGTATGTAAAAAAGAAGGAACAGGTCCTGTAAGTTTTCAGTATTTATTACAGGACAAAAGTTTATCTTAAACTTTTTGCAATAACAACGAAAGTGCAATCCATGTAAACCGCGTTCTGATGATAAGAAAACGGAAATCGTACATGATGCAAAAGTACAACCTAACGTAACATTCCCGAATTCGGCAACTAAGAGAAAAACATGAAGAAATATGTTAAGAATTATAACTAGAAAGATTTGACTCATTTTCCTTGAAGTAACCTGATTGACGTGATTAAATTAGTCTCCTCAAACATGTAACTTTTTTTTCCTTCTTTTTTAGAAGTTCACATGCCATTTTTTTTCTTTGCCAAATCACACATTTACACACCGATGATTTCTCGACATTTTTCATTACGTCCGATATGCCCAGTAAGAGATCTACGTGATGAGTAAACACCGCGACATGCCATACATGTTATCTGCTTGCTTTCACATCCGTTCACTGTTTCGCCAAAACCTGTCAAAAATTTCCTTCTTGGCCTTTTCCCCTGTTGCTATTTTATAGTCCTTATTTTCGACAAATTATTTTAGTGAATTTATAACCTTATTTATGATCCTATGAAATCACATCACTGATTGTACTACATCAATTAAACTATTGTACTACATCAATTAAAATTTAGTTCATAGTAGCCTGTCACCATTTAAACTTAGATTGTGATTATAATGAAAAGATCTTTTCTTCAAGAATATATAAGTCGATACTGTAGCTCATGTGAAATTAGTAAAATTTGGAAGAATCAACGTGGAACTTGAAGAAAGAATTTACTGAATGGACACAACCAAATGTATTATGGTTTCCATAGTACATACGGTTGCGTTCGTTGCTGAAATTTGGTAGGAAAATACATTCAGAAGTCCCAGATTGACAGAAAAATCAAACATACACCGACGTACTAATCATGGGAACTTGTAATCAGCACTTCTAATTGTTTTATTTTCAAGGACCTGTTCCAGAAAACAATTGAATATAGTAGTTAACCTGTTGATACCGGAGTATGAGTTACTCCTTGGCTGGGACCAGGAAATCGGGATTGTGCGATTTGATTCAAATTTCCGGTACATTTCTCCTGTTGACCGTAATTGCTATTTGCAACATTCCTAAGATCATTATTATTCGGCAATATCACCGCTTGTTGCAACTCCAATCGATTACCATTGATTAATCCTTGAGAGTCTGCTATGTAATTGCTATCAATTCGAGGTGTATTACATGCCTGATATCTGAAACAAAGTTCCCGAAACGAAAAAAATTGAAGTCCAGTTCTCATTAAATAATTTCTCTTCTGTGAATGAAATCTTAAGAAATCTTGCATATTCAGAAATCTGAAATCCACAAACTTCTTAATTCTATGCCAACATTCACGAGCTATTTAAAGTTATAATCGCCGACAATGGCCTACCTAATATTCGAGCAACCGGGAGCTGTTGTATGCACCGGATAACCAAAAGCATGACTCTCTGTGCTCATTTGTACCTGTAAGTAGAAAGAAAAATGGATGTTGAAATAAAGCCCTTGATAGCCATTAGTTGTCGATGTGTATAAATCTTCGATTCTAGAATTTTTGACAGCACACACGTAATTCTATTTTAATAAACGGAAAAGTCTTCCCTACAAATGTTTTCTCTGTTGATGTTTGTAAACAACATTTTGTAAAAGATGAATTATTTGGCTATGAAACGATCCCCAACACTTATTTAAATGAGAAATCTAGAACTCTTTCCTGATAAAATACGTAATACCACAGCTTTTGTAAATAGAAATCCATGGAGTAGAAAGTATACAGAAAATGCATATATATATATACATGAAGATTAGAAAATATAGGGAAATAAAATTACTTCATTGGCTGCAAAATCATTTGTACTGCTTGAAAATCTCGTTTGTTCATCCCACATATTCCAGGACAGAGTACTGTCAGCCGAAAGCATTGCATACGTTGATGAGAACAATTCTGTTGTACCTTAAAATAAATCTAGAAATTCAAGAAACAAATTTACGAAACAAAAAAATTTCGTATCATTTTCTGCAGAAAAGCTTGATAGGAATGAGAAAAAAAAAGATAACTTTTCTTGATACACCAAAAAAATTAATACCTAAAGAGAAATTTTACTGTTCAATTCCAATATCTATGAATCAAACCTCTGACAGCAAAAATATGAAAAAAAATTAAGTCAAACTGAGGATTACGTTTATGTTGAATTCAGGAATTAAATTTTATATTTCGAAACCTAAGAGGAAAAAGATTTTTTAAATGGATAAAAAATAAAACATAAAAAAATATTCAATCAAGGTTAATTACATGCTAGGTTAATAGATACTTAAAACCCCACTTTTATTTTTCCAAGTTCTAAAATCCTTGCGAAGTTTTCAAAATTAAAAAAAACTTTTCCAAGAAAGTGTTCTATTGTAGCTGTCAGATTTTAGTCTCGATCAGAAAACGAACCATCCGGATGATTAAGTGTTCGACATTTTTGGAATTTATCGCAAATTATGATATATGTTATCAAATCAGTTTTACCGATAACTTTTATGGTTTGATCATTTTTGATTGGCTGAAAAAGGACCAACGATGGACCCCATTCTGCACAAGAGATGGAAAAACAAAAGTCCAACATTCTTCGGACATCTGCCATTGTAAAATCAGATATTAGTTATCAGGTTAATACCTAAGTGATCATTCACTGTGATAGTTTGTCTTTCATGGTTAATTTTTCCCTTCAAAAACGTTAATTTTTCGGAAACATCTACAATCGCACTTTATTTGTAATACTAAGCATGGTTGAGGTACAATGATAAAGGTTAACCATTCAAATCATTGTTGGTATCCAAAATTCCCAGAGGATTTGACGGTATTGATGTTGTTTGCATGCCATAACCAGCTAATGACATGTAATCGAGGGTTGGCTGAAATAGAAGAAATTTTAATTTGCTCAGCAGAAACAATAATCTTTTAATTTAAATCAACGTTTACAGTGGGAAAAGAATGATTCCCTTATAATAAGAAACATTATTTTAAATGAAAGAATTTATTCAAATTTTAGAAACTTAAAAACCGTCCATCATATAACTGAAGGATTTAAAGATTCAGGCCCTTTTTTCTTTTCCATTTCATAAGAATTTTACATACAGTACAATAGTTGACATCCAGAATTGATTTGACAAAATAAGTTATCACTTGTGCTAATTGTTTAGATATTACATTTTTTGGAAAATTAAAATATGAAAAGATCGAACTATTACGTGGGACCAAAAATCTTTGTAAAGAAAGAAAAAAATCGAAATTAAAAAAAAGTATCAATTTACAAAATTTTTATTGTCATCAGCTCTGAACTGGTTCTGTGATGTAGTTGGTACAGTCTCTGCTGGTGGCGCTAATGGCGGTGTTGGTGGTAATGGTAGTGGCGGAGGTGCTGCTGATCGTGACGGTGGAGGTAGGAATGGCGCAGCTAATATTACTGTCGAATTATCAAAATTTCGATTATTTAAATGATGTGTTGAACAATTTTCGTAATCGGTGGATCCATTACTCGAACTGACACTATTAGCTGTTGACAGAAGTTGGCGTAGCATCGATGGACGGAACCGTTTCAATGCAAAGATTTCCTGAAACAATCGAAACATCCAGAAGTTTTCCCAACACAGAAAGAGAAAATTAAAAAATTCGGTGCATTCAAATCGTTTAGATTTATCCATTTATATTAACGGTACAATAACATTACTCATTATTACCTATTTTCCCTTTTTCTTATCATAAAAGGCCAAAAGTGAACGTCGCTAGCCACTTACAGTGCAATCATTTATATTAAAAAAGAATTAATGATATGAAAATAAAGTGAAAACGGGAAAACAATCAATTTAAAGTTGTTCAAGTTTCAGGATACAAATTGACGGGGAAAAAAACACCTTGTGCGATAAAAGGAAATGATAAAATTGATTATGTGAGAATAGAGGGCGATGCTCGGATCAATGAAAATTAGGAAAATATGAGGACTTAACAATGGAATCGAACTTTTGTAACTAAATGGGATATTTGTAAAAGTGACAGCAGAAGTGTTCCTAATGTTGCAATTGCCAAACTTCAAAATACTCGGAGGAATCAGAATCAGTGGAAAAGAATCCGGATAATGGATGGAAAATGATTGGATGGATAAGCCGGATGACCGACTGCTACACTGCTTTCTACTGTAAATACTGGTATAATTTTTGTAGACAAGTAAATGAGCAAGAGAAGCCGTGTAAAACAATATGGAATTAAAGTTTTAAACATCTTAAATGGATGAAAAGAAAGAGGAAAAGATGAATTAATTATAAAAGCAGTGGTAATAAATAAAATAATGATGACAAAACAAAAACTGGTAAATGTAAAAAAAAAAAAAAAAAAAAACACGACGCCAAAGGTTGCTTTTGGCAACTCTCTTATAGAAAGTCTGACTCTGTCTAAATTAACAAAATAGAATGGATAAAATAGGTAATGTTAGTAGTAGCAATTTTATTCCAGTCAATTTATTTAATTTTATTATTGGTTTTTATGATATTGTAATCACAACAAGATTTCAATAAGTTTTTTTTCCCCACCTCTTTCGATGTTTCAGAAAGTAAAAAAAAACCGTATGTTTCAAAAACAAAAAAACCGCAACATAATCAGTCATCATCAATGATAAGTGATAACGATGTAAATGTATCAATCATTCACATGGGGGACCTCGAAATATTAAATAATCAGTTTAATAAATTACTTTTTTTTTTCATGCGCAGTATAAATTCTAGCTGTTCTAAACTTATTTCTCATCACTGTTAATGAATAAAATCAACCGGAGCTTATTTACTTAGCAAAAACGATTTTTATTTGTGTCATGAAATTCTATCGTATTTCTTCTCACATCATTCCTGTAATTTAAATACAAACTGTCAATGGGTAAAAAGGAGAGGAAAAGATAAACAGCTGCTGGTTTGTTCCTATTATTGAATAATCATTGTTTCAAATATTATCAACATGGTGATAATATGAGTGAGGGAAATGATATACATATTTCATCTCTTATCACTCAACAAATCCACTTCATCCTTCTCTACTCAAACTGTCACCTTTGATGTTTACATATGTATAAAATGAACTAATTTCAACAAATTCAAATCAGTTCGGGCCGATTTCAAAAGAAATCAGAAATTGGGGTATCTACTGGTTGTTGAAGTAAATGGCAGTAGTACTGTCAGCTGTGATGATGGATGAAGAAGGAGGCCATCACCCTTCTCCTACATCTATCTATCACCCTGCTATATACACACACACACACAGACACACAAACAGACACATACGTAGTGTATATTAATGTGTACATCTGTCTATCCGATAATAAATATACGGAAATAATTGTAGGGGCACCGTGTCTGCACGATAACTGCGACAGGTCAACCACCGCAAAGAAGCGCCATATCGCCGTAGTACTGCGGCGGTGTTGTAGTAGCAATTGTTGTAGTAGTAGTAAAGAACAATAACGGTGGTAGGTGACGCTCAGATAACGATTTCGAAGACTGTTGCGGTGAAATACACCCTCCCCTCCCGTAACAAAACCACTGAACTAATTTATTTGTTTGAACGGATGGCAGAGAATATTCGCAAAAGAGGGCATAGTTGTGGGTGGTGTAATGATATCCGTTGAGTTCGTAGTTATTGGTTTGTATCGATGTAAAATCTATTAAATTAACAACAACAGCAGCAACAACTCTAATCAAAAAGTTATTTTAAAGAAGCTGGGATATTCTTATTTGATCATTATAACAATAAATAAACTAGTATTACAATACTTGTAGAGATTATGATAACTATTATTGTAATATAATATACCAATATAAATAGCTCTTCCCATGGCTATTCTGTTTTAGTTGGCCTCAATTCCTGCTTAATTATGATCATTTAATATACGAAGGATTGGTACAAATCGAATTTTATTTAATATGAAAGTGGCAAATAACTATAGATATACTACTAGTGCTACCGCTTGATAGATTAATGATGAGAAGGATGACACCGGTCGACGGTCATGACCACATGAGGACATCGACATCATCCACCGTCATAGTAAAATGGCTCATCAGTCACAACCGGTCTACTTGTTCACTTTTGCAGTCAACAAAAATGCTCACATTCTGCCCATTGAATTTCATACCAAGTGGAATACTTTTACCGAAGAGTATAGTTAAAAAAGGAGCAAATTCTCCTCTTTCACATAAATATAATTGTTTTCTACATCCATTTGTAATAGTTAATTAATAATTTGCGCTTAATTGGTGATTCACACGATTGGATCTCCACTATCCAACTAATTAAATAATTAATTGTCCGTTGGCAATATTTACCTTTGACATGCTGGCTATTCAAATAAAGAATGTTGCGATGTATAAATAACATTTATCAAGACAATTTAAGACCTGAAATGTGCTTTGTTTTAAAAACGAAAAATTCACTGGTCAACAAGCACTGCTCCTTTAATTCTGCCACTTTTTGCAAGTAATTAAAAACTCAACATTTTTCGAGAAAAAAAATTCTTCGGGAAAAAAATGGTTGAAAGAAATCGAATGAAGAGAACTTAATAAAGTTAATTATTTGCTCAATAAAATTATGTCTGAAAAAGTAAAGTAAAGGGAATATCGGAAGTGAAACTACTAGAGATCCATTAAAGTAATAAATGGAAGCACATAATACAGCCCTCATATGCCATAACATCCAAAAGAATCTTATAAATTTAGTTACGAGGCTTAGGGTTGGAAAACGGTGAAAATCAAACTCAAAAGCCACCAGCTGAAATAACATTTGAAAAAGTTTAAAATTGGACATTTCAGCAGCAGTTTATATCTTGATCGATTCTCAGATAGTTTGGATTTACGGGTAATTACGGTTCACTGGTACTTATAAATTTGCTAATCTGTCAAAAACACTTATAGTTTACAAAGGAAATTAAAAATAAAAAAAATTAAGATATCTTGAAAACCCATCAAATAGCACTTTTGTTAAAATGTACACTAAATTTGAAACAAAAATAAATGAAAGGTATTAGGATTTCAACTGACATGGGGACAAAAGAAGCTGTTTCTAGTATAGACTTACTGGAACTTTTGGAATATTCTCAAATTCCATTCCATCCATCTTGTCTCTTCTTTTCTGTAGAATCGCCTTCTCAGTAGCTGGCTATGCCTTATTTTTGTTGTAATAATTTTAATCAAATGGAAAAGACAACATGCTGTGCCCTCATTTCAATAGGAAAACAAATTGCAACATCGATATCCCAAAATGTTTCTAAACAAATAACATGAAATTCGTTCATTCATCGTAGAATAAATCACCATGTGAAATCATTAAAGTGCTTTGACAATATTACCCCGTTAAGGAACACATTTTGACTTCATATAGAAACAGCAACAGTAGCAACAACAACAACAAAAATTGCTAAAGTAAGAAAAAATTATTCATGAAAAAAATTTTCAGTATGGATAACTGTGGTACCAGTGTCAAGCGATCCATAACATCGCCCTACACAATGATAGATCAATTTAACAGGCACTGTATAGATGAGGATAGTTAGAAAAAGGCAAAATCGACAAAATTATAAGCTAAATAAATAATTGCAAGGTAGTTATAGCGGAATAACTAAGAACGCTAATTCTGAATATGATTTTATGAATTTCGCACTAGTAGCAATCAACTGTTCCGGACCCAAGCATCCCTGTCTTCATTAATTTGCGCATCCAAGAAGTCAGGACTTCTAACTCACAACTACTACTTCATCATTAATGGTAAGATAGGACTTACAAAAAAAAGAAAAAACTGAAACGACTCAGTACTATCCCTTTTTCCTATCTAAAAAAAATTCTAGGAAAGAAGAGAATATGATCCATCATAAACTATTCAAGTTCGAGATCATCGCTGATTTCAATCGTATTCGGCGCTGTAATCGCTGCTGAACCATCATCATTTTCAGCTCCGGCATGTGAACGTTCACTTGGCCCCACATGATCACCGAACATCCGCATTAGACGCTGGATATATTTTAAAAGTTAACAAATTTCAGAAAAAAGAAATAAATAACTTATTCGATGAAAGTGTTATTCATGTCATCTTTGTTATT
>PQVD01001882.1:5942-22551 GCA_003012265.1 Setaria equina
AAAAAAAAAATGCTAGATTTAGAATTTATTCGATTTATTCTGATTCTGATGCATCATTTGATTCGTAATTTGTTTAGCCGTTGAAGCATATATGTATTGAAAATAGTTAATAACTAAATTCGAATTCTTTTCTTTCAGTTGATAAAAATAAAATTACTTCAGTTTTATTCAATGAATTAATTCATTTATTTTGCTTTATTTTAGGGAAAATGTATGCCTTCATGTAAATATGGAAATTTTAGTAAGTCAGTCAGATCTGTGGACAAAGTTATGACGCGTTTACTTATTAAAACTAATTCACCAAAGTTTTAAATCAAGATTCAATCAGTAATGAAATAATGAAATAAAGATTTCTTCATCTTCATGGGGGCAGAATTCATAAAGTTTTTTTTCTTAAATTTCTAAAAACAGGGAGGAAAAAATTCACAGAAATCAATATGATTTAAAATTAATTACTGCTGAAGATGATCACCTCCAGCATGATGCTACAATGTATTGTTAATCTACTATAGTTTTTAATAATATATAATAATAGATTCAATTCCAATGAATATGATACGATTTGGTTTAAATCATCTTGTCTTATCCATTAGTAATAGTTGAATCAACTTTAATTTAATTCACTTTACTTTTGTCTTGATTTCCACTTATCATTTAATTAATTTTAGCTGAATTTAAAACATTTTAATTTAGAGCTTTTATCATAGTCATCAATGTCATTCCCTCTCCCTGCAATCATTTTCACATCACATTTAAAAGTTCGCCATAAATGGGATTGAAGAGAGTAATGTTAAAATAACATAAAAACAGAATAGAATACAATAATATCTATATACATATATCATTCAATACAATTGCATACAATAAATGTGTTGAAAAGGAACTGAGTGGTAATAATCGCTGCTGGTCGATTATTCCGTCAATTGAATAATTTCATTTTATGTTATAAGGCAGTGATTGGTAGTTTGAGATGATCAACATTGCTGATCATTCTGCTTGCTTTTCTTACATTTATAAGGTAGTTTTCATTTAAGTTTTAAGAAAAGAGTAAGTGGGAAAAAGAAAATTTAAAAATTGGTAATTTTAATTTGAGAAATTAAAGGGTTTTCTTCATGATCAAAGAGAAAGATTTTATTCGTAACGATACCCGTTATTCAATGATGAATAATGGCATTTTCAAGCTTTTTTTTCATTAATAGATTATATTAGCATGAGAAATTTTAATTTAAGTGAAGAAAAAACCTTCGAAAATTGTTAATTTTAATGTAAGGAATAAAGTATACTCGTCATTATTAAAAAATTCCATCGTAGCAATATTCGTGGTTGTATTGAGAAGCTTTTTTCCGCACACAAGTTATATTAGTATAATTAGTACTAGTTATATTGGCATGCTAACTTAAGAAAGAGATGGCAATGGAAATTTAAAAAAAAAATCGTAATTTTCTTCACCTGTGATAATTTCCATGAAAACGGATTTCATGAATGATTATGTTGTCACATAAATGGTATATTTTACAGTTTTGTTCAGTGTCGCGAAATCTTTCTTCTAATTCAAAAAGTTATTTTCAGTGGAAATTTCCTTAAATAAGCCAAACTAATCATGTTAACAACCATCGAACCATTCCATTTTTATTCCTTTTAATGAATTGAAATTTTTTAATTAACACTTACAATTGAATATTTGTATCCAAATTGATGAAATTTTCTTTGGGACAACTTTTTTTTGCTGCAGTCGGAAAAGGAGAATAAAAGGATGGTGATGTGCATGTGTATGTACATGGAATGCTGCTGCTATATTAAAGAGCCAAATTAGGCCGATAAATTGAAGAGCAATAATCAGTGCTGCTTAACAGCTTGAATCATCCAAATAACCATCCATTTTACTTTCTTGCTAGTTCAAACAAGTCGCTGTTTCAGACTGTAAACAACAATATCAATTGACTTCACCTGATTCAGACGTTTCAGTTATATCAGAATCTGTACACTTCAGTTCTCCAATTACGAAAGACTTAATTAATAATTGGTTTGGTAACGATATATTTCATTGATAATAGAATGACTCCTCCTTTAATATCTGAAAGGATAAAAAAAATTTGAGGAAAAATAACGGTTACTGACTTTTTTTTTACAGCTATCATTGCTTTTCTAGCACTTGGCAATGTTAACCATATTTATCATTACCATCATCAATATTACACTCAATTACCATCATCATTATCATTATCGCTATCACTAACATCATTAGCATTATCATATCTTATTATTATCACAGTCAACGTTATCATCATCAACATCACCTGCCAACAATTGTGAACACAAAAGCCCCGCCTCCAGTAAAACGTTTGATGCACCTTATTGGATATGTTCCGTTCTCTAGCAATATAACTTTCCTTCCTTCCTCTCTCTGTTTAAGAAGATGAGAAATGAAGAGGAAAAGAGAATGAAAGAAAGAAAAGAAAAGACTGTTTCCTTCTCTCTCCTCTCTTTTAGTTTTAGAGAAGGAAAAAGACTAATGAAGTAACAAAGAATGCGAAGTGGTTGTTTTAAATTGACACTAGAAGCAGACAAGTAAATAAGATATTAGATATAACGCAGAGAGATAGATAGAGAGAGAAATATTTTGATTAGGTAACATCAGTTATGCCAAAGACTTAGTTTGATTCAGTAAGAATTAAAGACTTGAATGAATGTATAAATAGATAATTGACAGAGGATGGGAGGAATTATTGTGTTTGTGTGCTAGAGATAACAGTTGTTGGTGGAGCAAGTGAGTACGGGAATAAGTGAGGGAGTGAGGAAGTAAGTAAGTAGGGGAGTGAGTGAGTGAATAAATATGTAAGCGAGTAAGTGAGTGAGGAGTGAGTGAGTAAGTAAGTGAGTGAGTAAGTGATTGGGGAGTGAGTCACTTGACGATGAGACAGCTACTCTCCAGCATCTCTCTCTCTGTTATACTATCCTACTGCCAGCCCTTCCAGTTCCGACGACAACCCTTACAACTATTCTGATTAGTACTGTAACTCGTCTCCATCATCCGATCATTACCACCATCACCACCATTATTACTATTGCCATTATCACTATATCATTCAGATCTTATTCCTCATTACTTTCACAAACATATAGATTCATCATACAATAGTAGTATGATATACCATACATCTCATCATTATCAGTTCCAGAACTATCATTATCATTTCCACAATCTCACCACCTTCTCCATTATTGACTTTTCCCTTTAAAATCTTGATTTCTTATGAAAATTTTAAAAACATGAGGGTTATAGTATTTTACAGTTAGGAAAAGATATATATGATTGATCATCGATTGATTCTTCCAAACACTTCCTTAATATGACATCATTTCATAATCGGTATTAGTTGTTATTTTAAAATCTAGTCTTTTTTTTTATTTCTTCATTGCGATTATTTTAATTAAATATTATTTTATTTTCTAGTAGGCACTCGTTAAATAACAATTGTAATTGTTCAAATCATAGAATTACTGATAATAACATTAACAGCAATTTTATAGACACACGTTTATATCAAAAACAAAACGTTATTAAAATCATTTACATCAAATGTATCATTCAGTTTTCTGAGGTCTATTACACTTAGTGAAATCAAATTTTCTTCCCTACTGAAATCGTGTAACGTTTTGCTATAAGGAAGTAATTTCCGATATGTAGATGACACGTGGCTATGTCTAAACTCAACACAAGAAACAGTTTCTGTTTAACATCAAAGGATTCGCCACACTTACCATATTCGATATTAAAACAGAATTTTTGTCTTTGACACTTATAATTAAGATCAATATTACTTCTTTGATGTCACGAGACGAAGTATGACAAGTTCTCATAAAATTAAAAGTTTTCGAATACAATAATTTACTTTTTCAAAACTCGAATTAATTTAATATCAATGAAAATTTAGTAAATCCAGCATTATATAGCATTATTTTGCATTGAAATTATAAAAGTAAAGTTAATCAACCACTGTTGTTGTAAATAAGTAAATATTCAAAGCACATGAAATGAAAATTCTCCGTATCTAAAAATTCATTTCGAAATACTTGCTTAATTAATTATCCCTTTTTTTTGTCCCAGATAGATCTTATCAAAATTTAGTCACCAATATGTGACAGATTTATCAAACAAATTATAGAAAAAATGAAATTGATCTTGAGCTTATTGTTAAAGAATAGCACAAAACGCGACCAATTTTCCACTTGTGTAAAAATTGAATTAAAATTAAAAAATTATAAAAAAAACAATTAGTTTTCAAATAAATCTATACTACTTGTGACACTTTAGAGTCTTTTAGTCATTCGTGTATTTCTTATATACATACATTTATCCATTTAAATTAATATATCTATTCGGTTAAATAAACCAATTTCGGTGGTGCAATTTAAAAAGGGTATTGTTCATTTTGAAGCAAAAAAAGAAATATCATTATCGCTGTTTGATATTATTTCTTTTGAAAATGTTCAGAGAGTATTTTGAGCAATCGGCAAGAATAGAAAGGAAAAAATTGCGTCGTTCCGATAAATTGATTTACTAAAATACTACTTATGCAATGTAATTTCACTATATATCGTTTAATCAATCAAGAAGTTAAACGAAATGATTTTAAAAACGATCTTATGTGTGAAGTTATATATACATATATATATATATTTTAATTGAATAATAGTTTATACTTGGTAGTATTCAAGGATATTACTTACATGACTTATACTATAATTCTTTGATCGCTTCGATACTTTCATGCAAGTAGTGTGAACTGAAATTTTAAAAGCTACAGCTATTGAAAAAGTAGTGACAAGTAATTTTTACTGATAACCATAATTATTCAGAAATTATTTTTAAGTATGTTTTTAATGACAAAAAAATTAAAAGTTGGCATATACATTGATATTTTTCCTCTTCCAGTATTATATATTGACATATCTATCACTCGAAACATCGCACATCGAATCTTTAAATTTCATTTTCTCACTGTTAAAAATTGACTGAAATAAAATTAATCGGAAATGCTTCCTTGATTATTATTTGAAGAGTAGCACCACAAATAGGAATCAGTACTAATTGCTTTTCATAAATGATAATTAGCATCTCATTGGATGAATATAAATTCATTTACCAGTTTTAAGAAATCACTTCCTCAGTGATGAGAAATGCAGCTACCATTTTCACTAATTTTAATATCCAAAATCTTAGAGAATTTCAGTTACATAATGAGGAATTCTGCATGAATGCTTTTGCTCCAATCACTTAAAACTTCATTAGAAACACTTATGCCTTCCAGAGATTGATTTTAATGATATTTTTCCTAAGTATTTCATTTTTCACTGTGGATAGACAAATTTTTCCTCCCATGTGTTAATAAAAAAACAAAGGTAAAGTTTCAAAACAAGTTTTCATCTTTTTATGAAATGATAATCAGCAACCTGTAGCCTAATAGGATTGAATAATCAGAAACAGAATTTCTATCTTAGTTTACAAATTTATCGAATTTACCGGACAATTTAAGACTTAATATTTTCCCGTCTTAACTCGAATTTTAATTAATCAGCATTTAACTTTGAGATTATTCTGAAAATTTCTCTCATACATCAGTTAGTTCAAGCCATGATAAGCTTCATTAAACGTAACAAATACATTGCAATTCAACGCATACTGTAGTTTGTCAATGGTTTCACTTTTTTCTTTATTTTTATATTAGAACATAAAAATTCATGGCACAAAATAAACTTTCAAGCAAGTAAGAAAATTCCTTTTTTCCTTCTATTCAGAAAAAAAAAAAATTTCAACAAAATTAGAAAATTTCGTTTCCAATCCTGACTACACTCTACTCTTTTTCTTGATAAATATTTTTAAGAGAAAAAGAAAATTATGTATATTTTTTTTTTTGGCTTTCAATTTGAAAGCTTTGTTTGATTTTCGCACAAACATATATTACATTACACTTTACCGTGCTATAATGCATTAGTCATTTGCTGTTTTACAAAAGTTATGAAATTTCTTAAAAAACTGAAAGAGAATGACAGGGGGAAAATTAAGATTTGTAAGCTCAAAACGAAATTTAGAATGGTAAATTCCAAATTTTGTTTTGCTATATTTGAAAGGAATTTGAAGTCTCCCACGTTAAGTACTTCGATATGAAGTCTGATTTTTTTTAAAGCTAGAAAAGACAAAGCTCAATTTTTGGAAGTGTATTTAGCATGCGCGAGCTCGGACTTGCAAAAAAAAAAAAAAATCATGAAAAAGAAAACTTTTTAATAAAAAGTGGTTTCAATTTAAATTCTGTAACAATTTTCCAAGTCAAATTAATTTATCTAATCGTAGTAGTAAATGCATGCTTAAAATATCAAAATTAGGTTTTGGATTAGATATTGAAATAGGTGAGAAATGACAATGATAACGATGTAAAATAATATTTCTGCCTTATCTTTCAATAAATAGCTGTCATCTTTATTAATTATTACTACAACCATAACCATTACAACTTTCAACATCATGATGATCTTTATCATGTTTAACAATATCATTACCACTATAACGGCAACGATAAAAGCACTGAAGTGATTAAACAATAAGCTAGAATTTAATAGGTATTTGTAAATCTCCATAAAATCTTTTGAAATTTACAAAAAATTTTTCAATAAAGACATATTTAGAAGTGGATGGAAAGGGCGGAACAAGAATGAGAGCAGTTTGGTACACTTCTGCAGTGTGTGTCAATCAAATAAACCCTTGCAACTCCCCCCGCTCCCCCGCTCCCCCGCATCCCTATGATAAATGGTGCTTCGGTGTTTCAGTGAATCGGTGAACGAATGGGAAGTGAGGAAATGTTTGAAGCATTGCAAAATGGACTACCCATTCATTCCGGAACTGTTCTTCTTCCCTTAGACATTCATTTCCATGCCCTCTCTCTCTTCACTTCTTCCGCTTTTGTCCTTTCCCTTACTTAGTTTATTCATTCAATTTCGATTTCACTTTTCAGAAGTTAAGTAGTTTTTAGAAAGAAGACAGGAAGAGGAAAGGAATTTTAATAGTTATGTAAAGAAGCGAATAATTCGAAATACTTCAGCCATTAGTTTATTTAAAAAAACAACAAAGCAAAAACAAGAAAGCAATTACTGGAAAAAACATTATTGGTTGTTATTGAGGAATTTTGGGAAACTTGAATTGCATTTGATTTCAGTATAACTTATGAACATCACTTTAATTACAAAGCTCTAATTCCTCGGAAATTAAGCAGGTATCATTAACATGGAAAAAACAGGCTGATTATGCTAAATGAATACCTTCTTTGAAGTATTATGCTTTCAATTTATCTTTCATATAGCACGCAACATTCACAATCGCTAATTAATGCCTCCTAGTGATACAGTAAGATCTCGAATTCAAGCCTTTTAACTAAGATTACTTACCTTTGCACGGTATCACAATTTGCTGCATGATTAAGTCAGTACAGTCAATTAATGCTAAGGTCATGTCATAACAAAAATGAACGGATGATAGTAATCAAATGTTAAGTAGAAAGATTGAAATAAAATGAAATGAATGAAATTTCGGCTAACTATGTGACATTACGACTCCAGTAGTAAAATTTAATTCATACTTCCGTTTTTTAGACTTTGTGATGTCCATGCCGAGGATGTGCTCATTACCGTCTAGCAGTGGTAGTACATCTAGCAGTACTGCTGATGTGGACAAGGAAAAGCAACGTTTTGCGGCTGCAGCCGCAACTATGGCTTTTCCGGGTCTTCCCTTTATGGCTGCGGCATTTCCGGCCGTAACACCGACCACTACTGGTAGTTCCGTTTTTCCGAATCAAATGGCCGCTCAATTATCCCTTTTCAACCCACACTTGCAACAGTACTATGCCAATTTCTTACATCAACAACAACTTCTGCAAAGCTTGCAAAATCATTCGCCACAGTCTCGAACAGGTTAATTTTTCTTAATTGCATCGAATTTTGAATTTAGAAATTCAAAAAAGAAATTATAAAATGCAAAATTGAACTGAGCACGAAAATAGGAGTTTGGAAATAAATCAAATGAAATTACAATTAAAAGAAAGATATATATTTAGTGCTGGCTTATAAAAACAATAACAGTAAATTATAGCAACAAACATTAATCATATGGTATATCAGCAGTTCAGTAGTAACATTTTATAATAACAACAACATTAACATTAATTCTTGTCACAATAACAACATTTGCTGCTACAATAAAAAGGCAACAACAAAAGTACAAACGCACAAATATACAAGAATTCTTATACCTAACGTTGTTGTCGAAGAGGCATCATATTGCTTTTCACGCCCAAAATGTTTTGTTCAAAAATTCGTCTCCTACTGATATATGTGTGTGTTGTGTGTCTGTACTGGTCTGCACATACAATAAGAGGTTGCATAAATTGAAATTCAATGTTTGAAACACATTCTTCCAAGCTGTCTCTCAGGTCACCTATCTTTTATTGGATAATAAAACTCTTGAGAGAAAAGAGAAAGAGAGGAGGGGGAGGAGGACGAGAACGAGGAGAGACAGAAAAAAAAAAAGGAAAAGGTAAATGATACTAAAGATTAATAATTACAAATTAACTAATGATTAGGCAATTGGTTCCATTTGATACTTAACAAAAACAAATATGCCGAAGGTCACTGTGCAACAATCTTGAAAATGGATTATTATTAATGCTGATTGGTTACGGTATTAGGATGAATAGTAAAGGTTATTGGTTGTATTCATCAGGTTACTATTAATCATCTAGAAAAAGCAGAATAAAACAGAAAAAGAAGACAAAACAACATGGCAATTAAAAATGACTATTTTTAGTCATGTAGCAGTAGAAATATTACGGTATTTATAATGCATAACCTTTGACCCCAAGATTACAACATTACTATTAGTTGTAATTTAGTTTGCAATACTGTATACATGTACATATCTGTGCTTGTATGTGCATGTTATTAAGTGTAGAAATGAACAAATTTGATAACGATGACAGTTTCTAAAAGATCAATGAAAAGATGGCACATGTTTTGACGAGATCATTTCATCATCGAAAATAAAAAGTGAGGGGCGAGAAGATTGGAAATCTTGAAATGATTCAGATTCCGAATTCAAGGCATCCCATCCGTCCCTGCTATCTGACGGTGCTATCAGTGTTCGGCAGCTTGATAGATCGGGAAGATCTATCTTTTCCTTATTCTCGTCTGGCTTGATCGTTCCTTTTTTTTTCACCGGGGAAAAAGAACGAAAAGATTATCTTTAAAGCTTTTTTTTCCCCACTTTTAGATATTCCAATCTAACAAAAAAATGTTTTCTATGATATAAAAAGAGGGATGAAAAAACTGATAAGCATTTGTATTTTATTGAGTATTCTACTGAACAAAACATGAATATCATTTTTTTGATATTTCCTTTATCATATCAATAAATTTGAAGAAGCATGATGAAGGGGTAGTTTTAATGCTAAAATCTTTAATGCCATCAAATAGCTTTAATTTTACTGCTACAGTTATATTAGTTTAAACTGGTCTAAACAAAGAATGAACATTTCTCTCTCGAATTATTCAATTTGTTTCAGAATTGTCACCTTCCGTATCAGATGGTCGCACTTCCTCTCACGTTGATTCACCAATTAGAAGTAAGTCTTTTGATTTTTACTGAACAAAACAAGTTTTTGTCAGATTGCTTCTATAAATCATTGTCACACTTTTATTCCCATCCAAAATTTCAGTTTCCTCTTCAGTTCAAGCAAAACTAATACTGTGCAAATTCCTGCCTACTTTTAATATAAATTTCATTGTTTTCGGAAAAAAGTTAAAAAGAAAATCTTTGCCACTAATACAATCTCTATGATATGATAATAGCCTATTATCAGAAGTATCAATAAATTAAAAAATCAGCAGATGCTCTTGTTTTTGTACAATATATCTTAAAGCGTATATATCTTTCCAAAATTTTTAAAAAGAAATTTAACGTATGTTAAAATTTTACAGCCATACTTCTACGTTTAAATTCTTGATCTACCTATCCATAGTAGTAGTACATACTTAAATTATTAGTATTCAAGTCAGTACATTTAGTCTAATAAATAAATTTTTTTTTTTTTTGTTCTACTGTTTAAATGCTTATTGCTTTATGTTTCAATCCAAGAATATTTAAAATACATTTCCAGCGCGTCCATATTTCTGTCATTTATGTCCATATTGATCATACATTTGAAATATTTAACTTTTTAAGTTAGATTAAAAATTTCTGAAATTTCAATGTTCCAAAATTTCATAAATGTAAACAGACATATTTAGTGAAATTGCAAAAAATTCCCGTACTAAAGGTGCAGAAATTCATCGAAATTTTGAATATTCTGTTTCTACATCCCTTCTCACCGATGAATTCTGAATCCATTCTTCTCACAGATAAATCTGTCCGACTTCTGCTGGGTAAAGTAATTTTCTAAGCGTCATTTTCTCATACCGCAATCAACTTTATGTATGAGCCGTCTGTCCGTCAACAATTGTATGTGTCACATCCTTTTGTTCTTTCCATCGTCCCTCTCTCTCGATAAAAACTCGTTTCCCATTCATCGGTTATCATCTGATTTCCCGACACAGTGCTTCCAATTTTAAATATAAATATTAGCCAATGGCTACTTTTGTGACCGGTCATCTTCTTTCATTTCCTTTGCATCGTCCGTCTTTTTAAGGTCAATATGAGGTCATGCGTATGAGATTTGTTCTTTTTTTGTTGTTATTGTTGAATAAGTGTCCAGTTTATGGCTGTGAAAATCATTTGCACAATCGAAAACGTTTTTTGGCAGCACGTTACGTCAGATTAGACAGAGGTTTAGCTAAAAGTTCTCAGGAGAGATTATGGCTCAAAGCAAAGGTTAAAGGTTATATTGCTCAATTATTGTAGTACAGCACTCTTAACTCGAGCTGCAAAAACTATAAATATTTAATGATCGATTAGAAAATCTTTGAATCTTTTAAAGCTTTTTTTAACAGTTTCAGTTTAATTTTATCTTAATGTAATAAATTTAAATCATTTCAGTAGACTATTTTTCGGTACTGTTTTCATTTCGTTCCAAACTGTTCCACTGCTCATTCAGTCTTCCTACTATCATAAAGTATGTAATGCTTCCTTATTTACGGAATATATTAAATTACTTCACATGTGACGTGTTACATGTATCTATCACAGATGAACGAAACATTTTAAATATTACCATCGAAAAGCTCGTAATCATTTTATAAATTCTATTCATTTTCTCATTTCAAAAATGTTTCATTGATGCATGCTGAATAGATGTGGTTACGTGTGATTAACGGATATTCATAGGTTTAAAAATCCGGAATTACGTTAGCTATTGAGGGAAATGCTACTAAGCTGTTCAAGTTAGTAAAAAATAACTGACGAAACTTTGCTTCGCGTATAAACGCGTATCATAACTTCCCCTCCTTTGTCTTTCTGTTTTACTGAAATTTTAAAAAAATTTTTTTCCTCTTCATTGTGTCAATTTAATTTACTTCATTCCCACGCTGATGAAGAAAAAGGAAAAGGAGAGAGAGAGAGAGAGATTATTTCATCTCATTTTTATTGTTTGTATCAAACAAAGTACAAATTTTCCGATTAGTTTTGGTACATTTTCATTTACTATCAATATCATAACATAAAGAGGAGAAGAAAAATTAATCAATTTTCCCTTCTTTTCCTTCATTCTAGCTTTCCAATACATTCCTCTAAAAGTCTCTTCCCCATCTGTTGTGGTCTCCTTTTCTCCTAATTGGAATTAACATTATCAATTATCAGATTAAAAAAGATACCCTAATGTGTGGATATGTTTATTGCATATGAATGTCATTAACATAAAATTTGACTGCGATTTTTTACTGGCAAAATATTTTACTCATTGTTTGTTCCTTGTGAACAATCATCTTTTCACTCAAATTTCAATCTGTGAAATAGATTTATTATTAAAATTGTGTCATTTACATGTGTAATGAAAGGAAATGAAGGGATCGGGATGATCAATCCTGATCAGTCATGATAATGATTATCTGATGCCATGATCATGGCCGATGTCGGAGAGCTTCAAGACGAAATTTCGATTAATTTGAGTTTTAAAATCTTTCCGTAAGTACTACGGCAGCTAAAGAATATGTGAAAGAGATGAAAGCAAAGAAAAAACTGAATGATTAGGATGACATGCTTAAGAAGCGGATACGTATTGTGCTGTTTGGACAAAATACCCCATTGTGTTTTCATAGATTAATTTGGCTAGCATTGTGGCACTTTTCATTTACCCTTATTAGCCTAGTATTCCGCTACTTCAGATGATCAATGACTTGGAATCAGTTAACATTTTAGAATATTAATCAGGTTGAAGCCAAGAGTATTCTAGAATCTAGAAAAACGGTAATTTTGAAACGGATGAAATATTTTTCATTCGGTCGAACTGAATATCAAATCATTAGTCGCAAAGATTACATGAATGTGTTATTCATCCTTCCCCTTTGCTTCACTCTGTCGTTTGAGAATCCTTCGAGTTTATTCTCATTTTTATGCAAATTTCTACTTCCTTCAAGAAATATGAAATTTTGGAAGTACTGAAGGAAAGAATGGGTCGGCCTTGTTGAAGTTGCAGTAATTGCTTTGGAGAGCAAACTAGTTACAGGTATGGAATGTTAGTGCCGGGTGGACGGAGAGGCGAAGCGCTGATTACTGTATCCAAACAAACATCATGAACCATATATATAAAAATGAATACAACGATTTTATGGTTATACCAATTAAGAATGAGGAAGATTAGAAAGTGATGTTTGGAATATTCGAGAATTGACGGTCCTAACCAATTTATATCCATCTGATCGAGATCGAAGTTTCAGGAATGTTTTGAAGGCAAACTGAAGAATGAACTTCTGTTCCTCATATCATCATTATTTTAAGCGTATATCTTTATCATCTTCCTACAGAAATCCTGCATACCGTATACCTTTTTAGTAATGGATTTCTCACGAGGAAAAAAAATATTTAAAATTAGGAGTAATACTGAGGTGTTTATCATCGAACCGTATTCTATCAGAATGCGGCATATGGTATAAACTCGGTATCATAAACGAATATGCCTACTTGTAATTGAGCCAATGTAAGTAAGATTCTTTCACTGTTCTCTAAAAGGTTTCTGCCGCTTCGTCAAGATTCTTCTCATTCCGATTCAAGTGGATGAAAAGCTGTTCGGTTCAGTGATCGAAAAAATTTATCTTCTCTCTTTTTTCATCTCGAAATGTGGCCGCACGTAGAAGGTTGCGTCATGGTACTAAAGCATCATACATCAAGATCTCTCCTTCCTTTGCATATTTTTGCGGTCTGATGAAGCGATTCTCCTCTAGAAGGTTACGTGATTTAAGAATATTAGACACTCATTAGTGTGTGTCTCTTCGTTCCTGCTCATCATCCGTTTCATCCTTAATTTAATTAGTTTACTGCTGAAGATGAGGGAGGATAGAAGGTTATTTGCCTCTCTTTGAGTGCTTGAAAACACCGACACACCTGCTGTTTCGATGGAAATTTCCTCGAAATCATGCAATTCATCTCCAACATCACATATCATGAATCAAGTAGGTTAAGCAAATCAGAAGAGAATATCAGTACCGTTATTATTTGCTACGGGAACGAATGTTATTGCATGACGATTTCTTCCTAAATCACATTCTAAATAGCTATGAAGCTAGGATGAGAGATTATATTTATTTATTCCAACTGCTTCTGTTTCTTTCAGGTTTTCTTTTCCCCGAAATTCCTCCCGTTGTTAACAGATCAATCATTTCAATGAATACAAATTTTGCATATTTACTCACCTGATGGCTAATGTTTATGTGATTATGAAATGAAATTCAGATGAACTACATTGGGCGACACATCAACCACAACTGTAGCGTCGGCTAATTTACATATAAGCATAAAAAGTCTGTCTGTAAATATACATATAGGAATAGTAGGTAACATTAAAATAGGATGGATCAGAATGGTAAGCCTTTTTTTGCTTGCTCATTAGCATAAGCTTATCGCAAATAAGAAGTATTATATACCAAACAAATGCATTCCAAGTTACTTCCCTTCATTTTGCTATCCATTCGATAGAATTCCCTTTTACTTCAACAATAAATCACATGATTCTAATGAAAACGTGATAGCACTGTTCAATTTACAATGATTTCCAAGTGGATTTTACTGAATTCACAATGATACTATCGAACTCTCAGTGATTTTATTACAGTCACAACGAACTCCATCCAGAAAACTTATGACCCTCCAGTTGTAAAACATTTCTTCTCAGTAGAATAATGTGATACCGTTTGTAAGCTGGTAAAGTTATGAAAAGGAGAAAAGATGAAATTTTGAGTTATATATTAAACTTTCTAAATTTTATAATCTATATATCGTAGTTAATCGTTCAGTTAATAAGAAAAAGATAAAAATTTGGTTGCTAACAGTATCTTTCCGGAATTAATATTAAAAGCAGGAACTGATCCTCTTTTATATAACTATCTTTCTGTAAGTGTGAAATAAATAATACCATCCTTTTAAAATTTCTTCCTGCTCTTCTCATTAGCGAGTAAGACACTTTGATGGAAAGTGGAAAGAAGTTTTGTGAAATTTGAAAAGGAAAAAGAAGGTGTACTTCCGGTATGTATAAATTCATTACAAGGACACTTCCATATGACGAAAAGTGTGCCTAATTGTGAACAGACCTTTTGGAACCATTTAATTTAACTAAACGAATAATTTCGCACTGCAAAATATGCCAAGGAGTAAACAAAAACTCTGCGGAAAAGGAGAAAAACAGTTTCTGACAAAAGATTTTTGTGTGATAATAGAAAACAATTAGTGCGTGTTCAAATCGTAATTATTTCCTTCTGATCTTTTTGTTTTGTTTTTTTCTTTGCTGTGGAAGGTTATGAAATTAAAAAGTGAGGAAGGAGGAATTATGGGTTAAAGTTACGGTATTGAGGTTGAGGTTAATGAGAAGTTATGGAACTGCTTTGAAAGAGAAGGGAAACTTCCAAGGTGTGCAATATCATTCAAATAAAGGATGGGGACAATGTTTCAAATTAACAATAAGTAAACGGGAATTTGAATCAAATTTAGATCAAATTTTGATTGTACTAAATTTCAATAGATCGGTAATATATTTGCATAAAATGTTGTACAAGAATTAACCAAATATTAGGGATCCAGGTAAAATTTTAATTTTTAATTTTTCCACCGATTCTTTCTCCTGTTTGGTAAATTAACTTCACATTGGAAATTTGAATGCGAGAAAAAAGCAGAAGTTGTCCTGGGAGTTTCCATCAGCATCTCGTTCCTTTCCCATAAAGCTTTTTAGGAGGAAGTGAAGAGAGATTGGCTAGAAGCAATATGTTTATTCAGCGTGTATATTGTTCTATTCGGTATTGCCAATTTCAGATAAAAAAAGAAATAACATTTATTGGAAGAAAAACAAAATTCAACTTTCTTTTCAAAAAAAAATTACAAAATTAAATTTCTAAAATTGATGGGAAGGAAAAAATGTTTTTTTCTGGAAGATGATAGCTGTAAAGAACAAGAAAAAAGAAAATAAATTTTCAAAAAGTTGGGAAAACAGTAAAATTTTATTCCTTTTTATTTTCAATACTTTCATCATTTTCTTCGAATTTCAATATTTCTCTTTTTTTTCACTACACCTGTGACTTGTTTGCTATAAAAATTTTGGTCACAAGAAAAAATACATAATTCCATAAATTACATAATTCCTGGATAATGATCATATGTTGCCTTTTGATAGTAACACTTCTAGGAATTTTTCCATCTTTCCATTGCTAATTCAAAAAAATTGCGCTTTTTTTATTTTTTTCTGAAGCAAATATATTTATTCAAATGTTCGATGCTCCAGTAATTTCAATATTTTAATGTATTATTTTTAAATGAAACTGGAAGACTAAAAAGAATTAATGAGAATAAAGTCAAAACTGTTGCTTTTGTAATTGGCACAAATCAGTTAATACCAATGTCACTTTGGGAAATATCTTGAATGTGTGTGTAACAAAATTAATATGATTAATTCATAATTCACTAAATTAAATTTAAATTTTTTATTGAAGAAAAATTAACAACAAGGATTCATTTCTCTCATCATTATTAATTGACCCTCTAATGAAAACTTCAGTTATTCCACTCATTTATACGGTGATAGTATACAATGAATGAATAACTTCTGCTACTGCTCAATAATTTATCCCCGAGAGATCCTTGGAAACAGAGAGATGCGGGAGGTAATGGATGGGAGATGAGAGGTAGTCTAAGGGTCATTAAATACTGTTATTACTTTGGTACAAGTGGTTGAACGTAAGATGAGGAAAGATTTTGGCTCGTTAAGGGATATTTCTTTCGGAAATCATCTTATCGCAAACATAGTAATACATATTCCGTGCAATAATCTTTTTTTTTTTTTTTTAATTTAATCACAGGAATAATTAATAAGTCAACTGATAACATTACTGCCTTCATTTTCCATGCATAAATTAGTTTTAAATAAAATTTTGG
>PQVD01001882.1:22558-86524 GCA_003012265.1 Setaria equina
ATTTTCAACACATCAGATATTAAATAATTACAATGGCATAAGAATGTCAAGATGTAATTCAAACAGTTCAACTTTCCATATCATATCTCTAGATGATTGCAGATGATTAACAGCCAGTTAAATTGTCTTGTTACGAATTGTTTAGACGTTTTTTTTTTTTTTTTTTTTTTTTTTTTCTTTTAATTCCAGTTATTGATTTCCTAGATTTGTCTCAGCAGGTTTAGATTTGACTAGATAGAGGAATGTTCTGAGCTTAACTAAGTGGGTTTTTAATATTTAGCCAGATGGATTTAATAAGGCCAGTTCTTTTTAAATTTTACTAAGTAAAATTTTTCACCATTGTAAAAAATATTATATCGTGTTTGGTTTTACAGAATATAGATAGTTTGTTTTCCGGCCTTCATTTAAATTCTTGAATGAACAAATTATGAGCTCTCTTTCCTCAGGAATAGGAAAAATTCCGGAATGGGGTGTACCTGGGAATTGTTAACTAACTATATTCAAAAGAATTTTTGCTTGTTGAAGTGATGATGAATGGTAAGTGTGATGAGTAGTCGAAGCAGGTGACAATTGGTACTACCTGAATTACGCTGATTACGTCATGAACTTACCTTCAACAATTACTATCCTTTGAGATAATACAGATGAAATTACACAAAAGGAAAACGAACGACAAAATGAATTTGTGATAATAAATTAGTTTATTACTTAGGACAGATACATTCACCTCTTCTTGTTGTCAGCAAAACAGACAAATAAATGAGATCGGATAATTTAGAAAAGGTAAAAATGCACCTGTCATTGTATGTTTTATTGTGCAGTTGTACGGTAAAGGAAAGAAATAAATAATTTAAATACTAGGAAAGTAATTGTACAAAAGAATTATCTGTTTTTATTTTTAACTATTATCATATTTGACTTTTTCTAATCTTTCCTCTTTCATTTTATTTTTATACTTCTAAATAAATATTTCAATTACTAATTTGCTAAATTAAAAGGGATAATGATTGTTAACGTCAAAAACAATCAATTATTTCAGTTAATTTATTATTTACTAATAAATGAAATTATTAAATGGATTTTGAATTTGTAAACTTCAATAGCAAATTTAATTGAGACTTCATAATTTAAATCCGATTTGTGTTGAAATTCAATTATGGAAAGTGAAGAAAACTTTCGAGAGAACTGAAATGAGATGAAATACTAAACAACTCATCAAACGCAACATTTTGCACATTTTACAATGCCTATAGACTATTTAATCAACTTCATCGCTAATTAATCAGAATTTTCTTACATAAATGCCATAGTTTAGTTGTAAACAAGTCGTTAAGCCACTGAAATAAGCAACAATATATGAATGGATAATAAAATGTTGGGACAAATTACAAGAAGTTCGTTGTTTTATTTTCCATTACTCGTGATATCTTTTAATCACCGTCAATATTTTCAAGCCTTTATCACCATCACATTCATTTGATAGGAAAGAATTTTTTAACAAATGCTTAACTTGAAAATTTCATATACCATCAAATCGAATAACATCCCTAATTATGATGAGAAACAAGCCGGAAATACTCTCTCAAATAAGACACACTGTAATTGCCTTTTCTCTTGCCTCTTTAAATTTTATCTTTACGAAAGAAGAGATTGTTGGCGTTTTTCCTCTTTTTTCTTTGAAATGTTTAAGGAGAGAAATTCATTTATGCTGACACCTTTCCTTTCACATATTGAGGTGTAACCGTGCATACATCCGTGTCCCAATGGGATCACTTCGATCACTTTGCAACACATTAAATTGTTTTCGAACCGGAAGCTGAATCCAGTGGGAAGTAGAACAGTTTCAATTTAAATGAGGTTAATTTTTTCTTGGCAATTAATTATCATCGCTTTCTCAAATTCACTCTTCAAATGAGCATTCTGTAGATTTAAGTTTTGTAGTTGTTAATACAAAGAATTTGACGAGAAAATCAATTCTGTTTTACTTCATATTGTTCATACTGTACATTTAAATTCGAGAAATTAAAGGTCAAAAAAGAAGTGATTTTGGTATTTTTAATAAAGTAGACCAGTTGTTGTTTTCCCTTTCCTTTTTTTTTGTTTTTTTTTTTTGTTCTGGAGACTGAAGACTTGAAATTTTAAAAATTCATTGCCATTAAGGGAATGCTTTTATCCCTTAATTTGAACGAGTTTTATGAAATTTTCGCGGTGTCAAATCAAATTCAGAATTTTAACAGCTTTTCTTTTCTGAATTTCGTATGTGTTCAATGAAAGGACGAAAATGAATTTGTTAATAGTTTTTCACGAAAGTTGTTTGGTCGATTGAGGGTGGAAAAGAAGAATATTTGATTGATGAAATAGTCCGATTTACTGACTCACTTTCTTATTCCCGAGAGGAGTGATGAAGTGCGGGAAGCTGTAAGTTCATCAGGGTCAAACGAAGCGGCAACATCAATTCTCTCAGTAGCATCTCCTGGGATTTCCCAGAGAAGGAACTTCTTCACCATCTGAACTCCTTGGTCAAACAGGAAAATGAAATATATGTGTGGAAATTCAATTTAGCAATGAAGATGTTTGCTTTGTTATGGTTATTTATCGTTTGTTGATATTTTCCGCAATAAGCAAAAAGGAAATCAGCCAAGACTAGCCGTCACGAAGTATTTTATTACAGCACTGGGACTGCTAGTGGAAGTGACAAATGCTCAATCTTTCTGTTCCGCAACCATTCTCTCAAACAGAAATTTCCTTTTCAAAAAGCAAATAATACATTTGAGAGCAAAAAAAAAAAAGTAAAGATATTTGAAAATAAAATTAAAAAAAGTTTTTGGGTGATAGGAATGCTTTGGAAAAATTGAAGTTTCAAAAATTATAGTTGGCATTAGTATATACGGTTCTTTTTGCCAAATTTGCTGAGAACATTTCATTCGTTTGTGCATGTAAGACATGCATTTAATATACACACAAAAACAATTTTATTTTTGTGATATCCGAAAGTGTTAAATGCGATAGTTGTAGATTTACACGTTAATGGAGTATATGATTATATGGTATGATATAATGTACTGATATGTTCTACGGACCTTATTTTTAGTAAAATTTTGCTTAAAAAGTTGAATTAAACAGTGAGCAAATTGATTGATAAATCAGTCATTTGCTAGTGGCAGATTAGATTTTTTTTTAGTAGGAAATTAATAAGATAAAGAAAAATTCGAGCTCTGTTTTCTTTGCATTATCTTTCTTTTTAAATAATTTATGTAATTTTACAAGTTACAAAATTTTTTTATAAGAAGTCGAAATATATATCTACTGGGTCAAAGGTCAAAGCAGATAAATGAACAATTATGATGCAATTTCTCGCATTTTTAGGACACTAATGAAGTCATAAAAGGGAAGAGAAAATGATGAAGCGCATTGATGACTGCAATAAATTTTCAAAAAGATTCATTTCATTTTTAAGCGGTGCAGCTTTGTATTAATAAATACTATCGGCTAGAATCGATCTGAGAATATATTACACAATGAATAAGTAATTAATTTCTTTTGAAATAGTAAACATACCGATTATTATCCGAAATGAAATTTGTTACATTTTGACGGCAAATTAATTAGGCCTTTAATCAGACCGTCTCTCTTTTAATTAATATAATTTTATTAATTGTTCAGATGGTCGTTCTTTGTTCATAACTATTCCACTTATTACTTCCGGAGTATATAAAGAATTAGGTATCATTTTGTTAATGAGAAAGAATAATTACAAGTTTGTATAAAAGAGGATGGATGAATGGTGTCTATCTCCTCCCTTGGGAAGAAGCAGCAACAGTCTATCATTCACTTCTGCCACTCATTTATTAGTATTTGACTTTCAGACTAAGTGTTAGGATGCTACATGATGGACATAGAATGAAGGAAACTTAGGGATTCTTAGGAACGAGACTCCAGAAATGAGACAGAAATAAAATAAGATGGATGAATGGAAGAAGTCATGCAGACGGGATCCCGAATTATCAGGAACCGGCCATACCGATAAAAGTAGATGAAAGTCGAAAATCACACCAAATAAAATAGAAAGATCAAGGAGAAGGAGAGATTTCAGGATGTTGAACGATTAATAAATTTTAAAATGCTCAATATTAATTTCTCGATCACCAGGTGCGTATGCAGTATCATTCGAAATTCGAATCTAATTACGAAGTACCTGAATTTGAAATGCATAGAAGCTTTTTGCTCTAAGAAAACTAACTGGGATAACTTACAAGAGGATTTCTAAGCAAGATCGAAAATTTAATTAACCAAACAATCGTTTTAAATGATCTAATTAAAGCCTTTTTCATTTCATCTATTTTTCTTTTAAATTAATCAATTTATTTTGATTAATAGTAGGTTGCAAGCAACAAAGCAAAACCTAATTATGTCTCCTACTACTAATATGACATCAAATGTTCACTATGGCCTTCGCAAATTTCCCATGAATAACCATTATTCAATTCAAAACATTTATGGCTTCACTAATTTGAAAACTTTCATAATTTATTATTTTGCGGTAAATTATTGCTATTGCATTTAAATATACTGTGAGAAATTTCGTTAAACAATTCTAACTGATCATTCTAATAAATATTTCTGTTTATTTATTTATTGAAATGCATTTAAAAGAAACTATCAGAAAATAAAAGTAATGGAATTGTTCATTTGCCAGTTTGTCAGATCGAGATTTCCTTGAAAATATGAAATGGAAAAGTCCTTCAAACTATTCCATTTTGAATTTTGGATTTACTGTAGATCCTATTACCGTAGATCCTTTCTGGTTTCAATAACTGATTTCAGTTCCTTTTAGTTTGTTTCAAACTTATCAGTGATATTTGAGGCAAAGGTGAGTTTCAAGTGGGTCATCCATAGGAGGAAAAAGAGCATGGAATGCTTCTGATATGATTAGACAACGGAAACTATCAGTGCGATAGGAAGATAGCATGGATTGTTTGTTATCGGACAAGATGAGATTCGACGGGGGGTAGGATGTGGTGGCCTTACACAAAGCGATAAACGTTATGTTATTTGCATTTCTTAAATGGCAATTTATTGCCCCTTAAATTTGTCTAAAATTACACCAAACATTTCCATTGAGTTTAGGAGAATTCGTGATCTTTTATTAATTCCCCTCCGCCTCCCCTCACCCCGTCATTCTCTCACGTAGCCCACGTTTCCCACGTTCTCCTCGCTCCTCTTTCACTTCCCTTTTTTTCCCCTTTTTGGGCAAATACGTCGTGGTGCTGACATTTTTTGAATGGTGTAGAAATGCAAATGAAGCTATCTTTCCTGCCACCACACTAGTCTGCAGGTCCGCTCTCAGTGCCATTTCAAACATTTGAGATATTTTGGACGGGGCCTATTTACATCACAGAGGAAGGAGAACGACTGTCAAATGAAATAATTTCATCAATCGCGCTGAATATTAATTAATATTACTTTCTCACGTATAGCAGAAATGATTTAATTTTGAAACAGGAAAAGAAAAATTCGAGAAAGTTACAAATTAAAAGTCATGAAACAGTTCAAAATACATTTCACCAATTTCAATAATTTCTAAGTCTTTCCTTTCATATTCTTCGTTTATGCTAATTATATAATCAGTCACAACACAATTTGCCCGGCTCCAGTTACTGCAAAATTTCTTTTCCGCTTTTTCTGGAAAGGACAAGGGAGAATCTTTCACCATCATATATCAGCATAATGATAGCTGATAACAACAAAAAAAAAAAAAAAAAAAAAAAAACGAGATTCACGCTATTCTATTGCATTATTGAGAAAATATGTGGAAGAAATTTCTCGAAGCACTTATTCATGAATGTTACAAAACTTTGTCATAGCGTAACATTTTATTACATGTTTAACAGCTTTCTATTCATATTTTCTTTTTTTCTATTTAAATTTATGAAATTAAAGAATGGAAAGTTTACAAAATAATTTTGAGATTTTTTGAGCTTCAGATTGAATTGCTTCTTATGATTATGTTTCTATAATTTTAATCTTCCTATGTCCCTATAATTTTTACTTTTTTGAATGTTTAATTAATTTTTTTCTGCATTTCACTGATTTTATATTTCTCTATCATTTTATGATTCGTTTTTATTTTCCTTTTTTTAGAGTTTATTTAAAAAAAAAAAAGCCTTAATTAAAATAAATTTAAATATAATGGAACAGCCTCGAGAAATGGCAATTAATGATAGTCGTCAATTTGGAAATCATAAAATTAACATACGCAATACCTCGTTTCTCTCATATGTCCAAGACATTAGACCATTGTAAATCTTCCATATTGGATTACTGTGTGCAAACACACACACACACACACAGACTGACAGACAGATTATTTGTTTTTCTTGTCATTTTTATGATTGATTAGGCGTAAATGCATTTATTGTGCGCAAAAATGGCATCATTTTAGGCTGGAAATTAATTAATAATTGAGGGATAATTGTAATTTGAGGGATAAAATGATTTTTTGCTTGAAGAAATTATCAGTGTGCTTTCAGTCTTATCAGTTTAAGTTCGAATTAAAACATTACATTAATTCTTTCTCGTCATTGGTCAAAGATAGTGAGTGGGAAATTTTTATATTTTATCATAAAATGATATTAGTCAATACTAATAATTATTATTATGCAGTGATAATAAATGATAATAAAGATAAGGATTAGTAGTACTGAATGACAAGCTATCATTTGTTATCATAATCAATAAAACTGTTCTTCCCTTTATGTTGTTTGTTAATTTAAGCGTTTAAAATTTCCTCATAATCATTACTACTGAATTATCATCATTATTGATTATATTCCATATTTTCGTGACCAGAATTTGGATCTGGTTGTAATTGAAGTCATAATTCTGTGTTAGTAATGGTTATATAATAAATGAGACGGGTATGATAATCTGGATAATAATGATATGTTCATCTTTATCACTAATCAAATCAATTGCTAGAATAAATATTGACGTAATAACGGAATGATCTGACAGTAGACAGTAGCTATATTACAATTACAAGTGTTTATCATTTTTAGAATTGCAAACTGATGAAGATGGCAATCCAATTTGCTTACTTTGTGAGGAGAAATTGGGCTCAGAACATGACTGGACCGAACATATCGAACTGGAAAAATCCAAGCTTATTAAAAATATTGCTAGGTAATAATATGGCTTAATTTGTTTTCACAATTATTAATAATCTTCAAATAATTTCCTTCAACTGAAAAAGAAAGATTTCAGTTTGAAAGATCAAAAGGTGTCATCTGATAATTTACTGCTATCACCAATGTCCGAACAGTGTCGACGAAAACGAGAATACGAGCTGCTACGTATTCGATCTAACCAGCAAAAAAGGCTTGGACGTAAAATTTGAAATTTATTATATTTAAAAAAATTTTAACTATCGTAGAACAAGGGTTATGTCATTCCAGGCAATAGTCGGAATTTTGTGCTAATAATTGACGAAGTTGAAATTATCCAAATTTGGTATATTTCCGTTTAATTAGAACAACTGTATGAAATTTTATTTTGAAAAAATTTAAGTGAAAAATCGCGGATTCCGTGAAGATTCTGGCAGCCAGACGAATCGTCCAACAAATAGTAATACTAATTTAATAATGTTGCCTCGAACGGTAACAGATGTTTCTATGAAAAAGGAAGAATGTGACGAGCAACTCCCAGGAAACAGTAATTTCTGTCGATTTTGTGAGGTATTGCTAACTAATTTTAAATTTTTATTCAAATTTTCAATTCAAAATCACTTATTTCCTTTTCATTTTCTGCTTTTTAAACAACAAGAAGAAAAAGGCAATTTTTTATTACTAGAACTATTCAGTTACTGAATTTAGAATGCTTGTTTATTTTCAGCTTTACAAGAAAGCAAAGTTGTAAAGTTGCAATAAAAAGCGATCTAATATATGTTTAGTAATACTGTATGAGCAAGAAATCTTTTATTCAGTCAGACCTTGTTTATATGATAAAATTTGAATTTATCCGTAAATAGATCGATTGATTGATTGGTTGGTTGATAAGGTGCGAATACATTAAGTGTTTTCTTTGATTTTTTTCTTTGGTTTTAAAAAAAATTTTTTTTCATTTTTAACTTCATCTTGATTTTTTTGATTTCATCTGCCGTATTTTTAAGTATAATAATAAAATATAGAATTAAAATTAAGCTACAATAAAATCAGTTTTCTAACGATGATACATATATTGATAACAATAACTGATTAGAATGTTGTGTAAATGAGAGTTTTATTCCTTGGGATAATAAAATACAACGATAATGTTCTGTCCTTTTTATCTTAATTAAATTTTTAGCGAAATTAGCTTTTTTAACTCTTCTTTTTTTTAATCTAACTGTCCAAAAAAACTAAGGGAAAGTAAGAAAGAACTTGAGGAAAAATTAATTTAAAATTAACTGTTTTAAATGTCTTCCCGATATAATGATGATAATAACCGATAAATGAAAGTTTGCAGAAAAAGAATATGAATTTTTTAAAATGACCAAGGCTTAAAAGTTTATAGCCAACTCTTTGCTAGTTGGAGCAATCAAAAAAATTTTTATCATCTGTTTCTGTTTAATATATCCAATCAAGAAGATTAATAATAGAATAGATCTAAATTCAAAATTCAACCTTTGAACAGGAAAACAAAAATGATAAGAGAAAATAAGGCAATGAAATATTAAATATCTTTATTGAATTAATCGTCTTCTTATAACTATGAATTTCAATTACTTTCTAGCGTCACCATGAATATTTGATTATCAGCAACAGCTTTGATCATCCTCGATGTCATGATTGCTTCCTCAAATTACGTGCACAAACCGGTGTGCTACCACTTTCCGTAAGTATTAATAACTTGATACAGTTGTATCAATGTAATTCTTGTTGCCGCTCTTTATTAATTTATTCAGCAAATGCAAATGTAAAAATATCGTTGCAAATGAAGATGATCTGAATACAAAAAAGTGATTTGTGATAACGACGAATTTCTCTTCTTTGGCTTATTATGGGAAAATATTTTCAGATAACTTCACCGGTTGATTGCTGTAGCCCAAGTGGTCTCAGTGATGGCACATCCGGAAAAGCTTCATCACCACATTCACCGCTATCACTGGTCGTTGAGCAGAAACGTTTAAGGACTGATTAATTCTGATAAATATTAGTTGAAATATTCCTTTTATTTTTTGTTGTTCTTATTAAAAAAAAAAAAAAAAAAGAAAAAAATTATATATAATTGTTTTGTGTGTTAATACTGTAAACTATTAGTACCGTAATATTTCTATTATTATTATGTATTGTTTCGGTTGGGATTAATAAAGAAATTTGTTTTATTAACTTTTTTTTTATTACGAATTTCAAAAGAAGACTAAAAATGGTTTGATTTGTTTAGATTATGTGGCTAAGTAAATGTAATATATGCTTAACAGTTACGCTTTTACATGTTGCTATTGCATGCAACACATTCATGATCCAATTCCCACTCATTTGTGTTTTTTCGTAGATGGTACAAATACATTTCACGTACGTGAAACAATGACACATTACGTGATTTGCTCACAGTCTTTCAGAATGGAACCTAAACTGTTAGAAGATATTAAATCTGGTTGACTTCTGGACTAATGACAATTTTCTAAACAGCAAATCATAGAGGAATATTTGGGATTTTTGTTATGCATGATATCATATCATTATGCAACAAACGCTTCTTTTATTTTTCTTTTTTACTCTATGACATCGCGGGAAACGTACACAGTGATAATAATATCAGAGAGAAATGTGATCATTTTAGAACTATGCATCAAATCAAATCAAATGGTGGATCAATTTGGTAGAAACGTCGATTTTTTTTTCTTTAAAAAAAAAGAAACATCTAATAGTCGGAAATTCGACTACGTGATGATGAACGAAGTACGGTGGAGGAACGTGTCGCTTGTAATCCGCCACCAGGTCCTACCGACATCGCTGTTCGGCTCATTGAGCGCATTTTTGTGACGGAATTTTCGGCATTATCTGCACGCTCTTCGGCATCTTCCAGTTGGTGCTGGATCTGTCGATACTTTTGCAAATTTAGATTTGCCAACTCCTCCTGCAAATAATTATCTTTCTTTTTTTGCAAATCATTCATATTATTGTTGATTCATTGTTCGTTCGAGAAGTGACACAAAAACATACCTTAAAATTAAGGAAATTACATATTTTACATAATTTTTCCGCATCATGTTCATTATAGCAAAAGTAAAGACAATGTTGATGAGTCCATGATACGAACTACTTAATTTAACGATTAGATGAGAATTAATAAGATTATACGAAAAATTAAAGAAAATAATCACTCCTCAACGAGATCAAGTTTTTTTTTTTATCATTATTCAAAAGATGATATCATTTATAATCTATCTAGATCTCATTGTTGTTATCATTCTTTCAAATACTTCCATATGAATTATCAATTGAAGTTGACAAATAGCTAACTGTTTTACTTTTTCTGTTCCACCACTATATTTATTATGCCACTAATCAGATAAATCCCTCAATTATTTATCTCCCCGACACTTTTCAAACATTAGTCCTGCGCATAATATCAAGGAAACGAGAGTATAAAAGCATACTGAATGAATTTTAATATTTCAATACAGTGAACTAATTAAAGAAGTTTTTAAATGCAGTATCAAGTTTTACATGATCCAATGGATGAGATCAGCCGAAAACAAACAACCTATACAGTATGCATGTATTTATATATGAATATTCGCTTTATTGATCACGTTTCTTATTAATTTAATTTTTCGCTTTAGAATTGCAAATATCATAAGTAACTTACCGCATCTTCCAACTGCTTCTTTTGTGTCTTAATTTTGCTCTGAAGTTTATCAACGAGATCCTGCAAGCGTTCATAATTTTTCTTGTCCTCGTCCACTTGAAATTGCAATTCACGTACTCGCCTTTCAGATTTCGTGACATTTTTATTCGCTTCCTGATAACGATGTTGTTCACCATCAAGTTCTGCTTCGAGATCATGAATACGTTGTTCTAATTTTGCAATCACTTTTTTGCCTCCTTTCAGTGCTGCCTGCTCGGCTTCTTCTAGTTGTACCTAAAGATCTTTCAGTAATAAGATGATATAGAATTAAACTGTTTATATGAAACGTATTTGTCCTAGGCTTCATTTTTCTTCTTTTACTTTATTCAACTTCACCGTAAATGATTAAATATTATATACGTAGATTCATATTATCCACGATAAAACTAATAAAACAAAGGATTAATAAATCTTAAATCAGTGCTTAAAATTGATTTCTATCAATTTCAGTCTAACTTTTCACGGCAGTATCCAAGTTGGTACTTGGATGCACCTTGCAAGGAAATTTAATATTTTGTCAAAAATACTAAATTTTTCAAAAGAATCTTGCCTGCATATCTTTGATTTGTGCCTCAAGACCTTTTCGCATCCTATCAGTGTGTAAGCCGTGCTCTTGTTCTTGCCGAAATTCTTCCGCAAGCCTTTCGACATCAGCAATCGCTCTTTTGCTCCGTTCTTCTGAGGCACGAAATTCATTCAACGTTTCATCCATGTCTGCGTGAATAGCCTAAACGTTGGAGTTTCACGCAGGTCACGTCCAACCAAAGATGAATGTCACGTAATCATATTGATGAGCAATTTGAAAATGAATATTGCTTCTAACTTAATTTAAATATTATATTATAAAACTAGTAAAATATTTTTGCTTAATAATTTTTTTTTTCTAATTTTTTCAGTCGGAGAATCTATCGCTGCGAACTTTTCACATGTATTGGATCTATTTAGCCAATTGAGGAAATTTAATTAATAAATACCATAAAAATCTACCTGCAGCTCCCCTTCCGCTTTCCTCTTTGCTGCGCTAAGATTGCTAACTTGCATATTTAGCTCATTGGCCTGATCACGACTTTCAGCTGATTCCATTTCTGCTTGTTTTCGTGCTCGTTCCGCTTGATCCAGTGCTTGACTAATTTCATCTTTTTCAGCTTCCAAAATCTGTGCACGTTTCTCAGCCGTATAGTAATGCTGTTTCATTTCATCACGCTGTCGTTGTTCTTCTTCGATCTGTCGAAATTATTAATTAAAATCTTATTTTGCTTTTTTTTTGAATTTAAATTATTAATGAAGTTTCTTAAAATTTTTATGAAGTATTTATGAAAAACCAAAGTAAATGCTACAATAACGAGTGGATTTTTGTCAAGTGAAACTTTTTTCTTTCAAAAGGATAAAAATGAAGCAAATTTAGGCAATTTAGCTTCAAAATTATAATTTCATCTTGTCACTTTTCATTTAAGTTTATCATCAATGAAATAACTTCAGCATTATTTTCATTAAAAGAAAGGACGATATATCATTTATTTGCATCTTTCAGGACATTTGGCCATCGAATAATAATCTTTCATTTTCAATTAGCAAACCTGTAATTGTATTTCACGTATTTGCTCTGTACATCGCTTCAGATTCTTTTGTGCATCAGCGTTTCCTTTATTCGCATGATCGAGGGCAATTTCAAGTTCATTAATATCGGATTCAAGCTTCTTCTTTACGCGAAGTAGCTCATTTTTACTCTTTGATTCAGCTTCTAGTGATGCTTGCATTGATTCCAAGGCACGTTGATGATTTCTTCGGGTATTCTCGAAATCTTCTTCCTTCTCTTGTATTCTCTTCTCGATTTCAGAACGTATTTGCGAAACTTCCACTTGCGCGCGCATAACTTTGCTTTCTTCTGCCTCTAATGCTCCTGGAAAGTGATCATAGTGATTTCGAAGTAAGCTGTGTAAATTAAGCTAGTCTAACAAAGTACAAATTCTCGATGGGACGTGGGACCTTCTTTTATTTTAATACTTACCTTCCGCTTCATCAAGTGCATGTTGTAATTCCTCTTTTTCAATTTCCAATCGTCGGATCATCTTTTGCATATCATGCTGAGAACGTCCACCCTCACCGAGTTGATCAGTAAGATCTCTGATTTCATTACTCAAAGCTTTATTTTCATGACGAAGTCCTTCAACGGTTTCGGAGTATTCTTCAGCTGTTGTTTTCATTTTGAACAAATCCGTTGATAAATTGCGGACTTCACGCTGCGCAGCATCAAGTTCTGCTGACATATCGTCCGCTTTCTTCTTCCATTCATCAATAAGCTGCAAATATTCTGTTATTAAAATATCGGAAACTTAAAAAGAAATGCTCAGATTATCAAATAGCTCATGTTTTTTTCTCCTAAAGGCCAAGTTTCAAAGAATATTCGAAATCGCTCCTACCGCTTCATCACTCAGGAAGACGTATTTCAAATCTTAGCCTGATTAACTTCTGATCATAACTATAACTATACAAAAAGAATGAACGAGGTCAGAAGCGTAAAACTGCATAGTTCAGGATTTATCAACTTCAGTCGTTTCACGTACGTTAGTATGAGCTCGAGAAATGATCCAATAAGCGCTATCATTCTTTCTAATTACAACAATGCTGAAAGAAGAGGAAAACTTACAGAATCAAAGCCCTTCTGTTTCTTCTCAAGCTGACTTGCTAAAGCATTCGCACGTTCTACGTCAACTTGCGCATCGTCCAGGTCACCGAGAAGACGTGACCTTGCTTTCTCCAGTGATACTATCTTTTGATTCGCCTGTTCAAGGGCTTCTTGTAATTCGTTAATTTTGATTCCTTGTTTACGACGAATTTCCTCGATTTCATTAGTTTGAAGCATGCCGTCCTGTTCGAAACGTGACTGCCACTGCTGAATTTCCCCGTTTGCCTTACTCAATTGTCGAGCTACCTCATTCTTTGATTCGATTTCTTCTTCTAAATTGTTGTGTGCCTGTTCTGCTTCGACTTGCAGATTCTTTACTTGTGCCGCAAGTGCTTGTCGTTCACGTACTTCTTCGTCAGCAGCTGAACGAACATCTTCAATTTGTTGTGTTAGCTGAGATTTGAATCGCTGTAACGTCGCAACTTGTTCTTCTGTATCTTCCAGTTGTCGTATCATATCACTGTTTTCGTTCCCAAGACGATTACGAATAGAGGTGAAATCGTGAAGTTGACGAGATTGTTCATCCGCTCGGGCTTGAAGATCATTTAATTGTAATTCAAATTGTTTAACCAACTTTTCGTTGCTAACTTTGGCAGAACTTTCAGCATCTAACTGAGAAGCCAGATCTTCAGCATTTCGTACAATTTGTGACTTATCCTTCTCCAATTTCTGCTTTTGTTTTTGAATCTGATCCAGCTGATCGGTTAATTCTGCAACGGCATCCGTATGTTTTTTGCGTAGAGCAGCCAGTTGACTCTCATGATTCAAGTTGGCCTCTTCAATATCACGACGAAGTTTAGCCAGTTCAGCTTCACGCTTTTTATTGATTTCTATTTGAGCAGCAGTAGCGCCACCCTGTTCATCTAAACGATCATTTAACTCCTCTAACTCATGCTGAATATCCGATCGAGCCTTATCAGTCTTGGATCTTGATTGCCGTTCATTATGCACTTCATCTTCAAGTTCCGCTGCGCGACTTTGCAACTCCTTAATTTGCCGTTGTAGTCTACTAATTGTGGCCTGTTCATCTTCCAGTCGGCTGCTTAAAGTATTCATCTCAGCTTCCTTTCGTTTCATATTATTTTCCAAGTCACGTCGTTGCCGTGTTGCTTCTTCGATTGTTTCCTGTGCAATTTTCAATTCTCCTTCAAGTTTCCTCTTCGCTTTCTCACTATCCGCTTTTGCACGTCGTTCACGTTCCAAATTATCCTCCAAATCATTGAGAGTTTGCTCTAACTTACTTTTAATCTTGTTCGCATGATTTGTCTTATCTTCCTCACCTTGTAAATCTTCTGTGATTTTCTTATTCAGTTCTTCTTGATGCTTAATTTCCTTGTTTAATTTGGCCACTGTTTCTCCCTGCTGTTGTAGTTCATCCTGAAGTGAACGAATCTGATGATCTTTAGATTGTTTTTCCATTTCTGCTTTGCGTACACTCATTTCCAAATCCTGGATTTGCTTTTTCAATGCATCAATTTCACCCTCAACCTTCTTTTTGGATCGTTGAATTTCTGTATTTTGATCCTCAACTTCAGCCAGTTGTTCATTCAGCTCCTGAAAAACGAAAAATTGCAAAATAAGCAAAAAATTTCTCTGAAATTTCACTTTAATCTAAGCATAAAATGATGCTGAAACAATCACGGAACTAATAAAATCAATGAAAAACAGTATCATATCTGGGAATCATTCTGTCTGGTTTATTTATTACCTAATAAGATTCTCAATGATTCAGTTGTTACTGTAAAAGATTTCCTTAAAACTATAAACGAATTCTTGCACTAAAACATATCGTAATCCAAAAGTTAACATTCTCACATTACAAAAATTTATTTTTTGATGAAGCATTCGAACTAAATTTCCAAATCGATTACACATTTATTTATCTTAAGAAAATTCAAAAAAAGGAAAAAGTAGTCTATAACATTCACCTCAAGTTTTCTGTCAGCATCTGATTTTGCCGTTTCCATTTCTGAAAGGCGTCCTGCTGATGCCGTAAGACTATTCCTTGCAGCTTCAAGTTTTTCAAATAATTCAGCTTTTTCAGTTTCCATTTTCTTCGAAGATTCGTCAAGTTCCTTACGCAAAGTTTCTTCTTTTTGTAGCGTTTCTTCAAGAGATTTTAATTTTTCTTGTAATTTTTCCATTTCTTCTGCAATCTTTCCTTCTTTCAACATCGGCCGAACTTTAGTATACAGCTTAAACCAGTCCCATGTTCTTAAGGAACACCAAGCTCGAACGTTCCGCTGCACAACAAGCAAACCAGCCTTCTGCTGAATACGTCGTTTTTTATCAGTTAAACCCAAGTACCACTTGATTTGTGATTGTAATTTCGTCATAAGTATCTTCAACGCTTCATCACGTACGTCTTCCAGATGGGCTAACACGCCCGCTTTGAAGAAAACTTTCGTCTCGCCGACACGGAAATTCTCCTCCGTCAGGACGTTATCCCTCACCAATCGTTGCAACATCGCTTCTGCACATTTTTTCGCATCCGTCGTACTTACCGATTCATCGGCGGCAAGCACTGAATAGCGCTGTTTGAAATCTTTGTGTAATGATCTGCAAAGCAAAATTTATTTAATTAATCAAACAAGACATTAATTCTGTCAATATTTGAATTTATAAAAATTTATTTCGTTCATTCACACTTATCGCTTGATAATTAGTGAAATGAAACAAATATATTTAATTGTAGTCGATAATAAATCGAGAAAATTGATAGTTGGTCTAGTTAAGTTCTCATTTTAACCATCACTGGAGTAATTAATGAAGCAATTCATACTTAATTTTATTCAGCAACTTTGCACTGAAATAGACTTGAATCAAAATTAATTTGGATCAACCTCAAATGTAATACTTTGAGATTAATTGAACAGATAAGCAATAACCTGTTAGGGAAGCCTTTACGACAGATACGAATACCTTCCAGTACACCATTACACGTCAACTGATTCAATACCAAAGCGGCATCCAGTAAACCAGATTGCTTCTTTTCATTCGGAATGATACAGCGAATGAAGTGTGGATGTGTCATGTTCAACATTGTCATCAAATTATTCAACGATTCACGGTACAACATGGAAACGGTCATGAATGAACCGGATTTACCCTTCTTTTTACCAGCTCCTCCACCATCTAAAATTAAACAAAGACATAAGAAGTGTAATGAAGTGAAAAATATAAATTCGAAATAGTTTATCATAAAAAATGTTTAATTTTATTGCGAAAATTTAAAAATTTTCGTATTTTCTTCGAATATTCAAATTTATTTCATTTCCTTTTTCTTAAAAGAATTCATTAATAATAATAAACTTGCTAAAGAGCTTTTTTTTCGATTTTCTGAAATATAATTTCAAAAACATTTCATTCAAAAAAAAAACCTTTTGCAGCAGCGGCAGCTTCTTCTTGTGTCGTATAATCTTGCCATATTTCGTTTAGTAATAAATTACCGGTTGAATGCTTCATCACCGATACAACCGTATCATTTAATGGATCTTTGTTTTTTTCCAACCAATTGCTTACATTATATCGTACCGTACCGGCATAATGCCGCATAGCAAAATGCGCTTCACCTTGTTTACCTTTCGGTGGTTTAGGTTTTTCGAAATTTGGATGTTTACCCAAATGTTGGTCGTTTAATTTTTGAGCCAATGTGAGATCAGTTGCTTTTGGCACAATGCATTCCTCATCCAGCATTGATAATATGCCTAGTGGCTTCTCGATCAGTTCAATACAAGCTTGTAAGTCTAAGCCGAAGTCAATAAATGTCCATTGGATACCCTCACGAGCATACTCTTCTTGTTCCAATACAAACATGTGATGATTGAAGAATTGTTGCAATTTTTCATTCACAAAATTAATCCAAAGTTGTTCGAAAGAATTGAACTGAAAGCAAAGAAAATTTTTGAATTACATTTAATTTATTATCATGAATATGTTAGAGAGGCAAAATATAGTTAGAGAAAGTGTTTTTTCCTCATCTCGTATACTATTTTTACTTAGAAATATTGCAAAAATTTCCAATTTACTCATTGGAAAACTTTTAATTTGCATTGGAATATCCAAATAACAAAAAAATTATTCATTACACATATCAAAAAAACGAAAATTTTCAATTCAATAATAAATTTTCATTAAAAAAATTTTCGAAAAGAAAATATCAACTTACATCGAAAATTTCAAATCCAGCAATATCCAATACACCGATGAAGAAATCTCGTGGAATACCTTTCTGATCTAATGTTTTATTACATTTTTTAACAAGCCAATTGAAGACTCTCGAGTACAATCCCTTGGCCATGGCTCCAACAGCCCATGTTACTTGGTCGATATTTTGACCCTTGTTAACCCATTCATTGCCAACTTTTACTTTGGGTTTTGTTAAAGCTTTCAGGAAATCTTCATGAGTTATGCCATACATTACTGAAGCTTTTTCCGCTTCGTCCGTACCGTCCGGTTCTGCTTGTTCCTCACGTGGCCTTTGCTTGAACTTCATATTTCCCATATGCATTATTGCTGCCATTAATTTGTAACAGTTTGTTTTTTCTTCCGGTGAAAAATGCAAAATATCAAATGCTTCATCGGTAAGCTGATGCTCTTCCTTATCATTGATACCATCGATTGTGAGTTCAGCTTGTGCGACGAAATAATATTCTGAGAGTGGCTTATCTAACAGCAAATCTTTTTTCAATGATGGAATATGATCCGAATAAAGTTGATAAAAAATGTGATAACATCGTTCACCAGGTGCTTGCCGAATAACACGAGACTTTTCAAGCAAATCTATAAAGTTATTAATTTTAAAATTCACCTTTTTGCATCGCGATTTATAAAATTTTGAAATAAACAAGTCTCACAAGAAATTTTATTGTCTTTGTAAATTTTCTACAAATTTTGAATTATTCTGAAATTATATAATGAGAAGAAACGATTTCTTGTACTACTTTGATTAGTACGATAGTTTTAAAAATATATAAAAGTAACACAGTTAAGGATGCTGAAAATGTTAAAGTAGATTCTTCACGGAAATCAAAACGAAACTATAGACAACTAATTAGTTAATTGTTTTGCTGACTGATTTCAAGTTCTATCTCTGATGCTTTCCCTCTTCAAAACAAATTAATTAAAAATTATCGGGCTAGCTTAAGCGGATGACTTCTGTACGATTCAATATCAGCATAAAATTCATAAGACATAAATGAATAATATAGTCTTATTTAAAATTCAGTCAATTTATAAAAAATTTACAATGCTAAACTTAAAATTTATGGAAAAAACTAACAGTGTTCAATATCGCACGATGCAACACGGCCTTGTTTGGAGAAATGAATTCGAATGAATTTACCGAACCGAGAAGAATTATTGTTCCGGACGGTTTTTGCATTACCGAACGCTTCGAGGACGGGATTTGTTTGAACGATCTGATCCTCCAAAGTTACTTTCTTCTTGCCCGGTTGGTCAGGTGCTGGTTCTATACCTGCAGCTTTTTCTTTGGCTTTTGCAGCTTCTTGTTGGGATGCTCCTACGGTTGCGAAGTAGGCGATAACCTGTAATTGAGCATCGAGAATATTCAGTGACAATAGTATCCGGTCACAATGATACTAGTCTACAAATGTACACTGTTCATATAATAATAATTACTAACTAGCAGTAGTGTAAATCGGTCAACTCTGGTTTATCAGCAGTGATTTTGACTAAATTATAGTTTCCCGCAATAGTTTGTTTTTCATTATGATATATATACATAGCATTAAAATATTCAGATCAAAGTTGTAAATATCTGTTCGCAAATAGATCTTTCGTTTTACATTTGTACGCATACTTCACTTACATTAGATGTGCATTTAATCATGTAATATGTCAATAGCTCAGAAATCTACTTTAATAAAGGAATAGACCTTTTTGGTGTTTTCCGTTTTTCCGGCACCAGATTCACCAGTGATTAGCATTGATTGATTTTCATGATCGATCAACATATTCCGGTAAGCTTCATCGGAAACAGCAAATAAATGAGGTGGCATTTCGGTTCGTCGTTTACCCATATACATTTCGGCTACGGATGGTTCGTAAATTGGAAGCCTCTTGTACGGATTGATGACAACACAAAACAGTCCCGAATATGTCTATAAATAAAATTCCAATTAAATTAATGCTTCAAATTGACATTTAATCTTCTTAATGAGTCTGTACTCACATTAGTAAATTTTTTAATCTATTTTTAAAAAGAAAGCCACAAGAGAGGTATCGTTATCTTTCAATTACCATTGATGCAAAAAGTGTCTGATTATGATATTTCGATAATGCTAATGTCATTTATTCATAAGAAAAAAAAAACAATAGGAATGACTTTCCTTAAAAACGACCTGCTAAAATAAAACAGGTCACATATTAAATCCTCAGAAAAAACTTACGTAAATCAGCATCTGACCATAGCGTGCTCGTAAATTATGTAGAACAGAAGCGTCATTTAAGAAAGTAAGATTTGACATGTCTTCTGTTTTTTCAAATTTCGGTGGATTCATTTCTTGCACAATTTCCGCTTTTAACGTTACCTGTAAAAAAAAAAAGAAAAAAACAGAAATTAATGACTAGCTGAAATTGTATGAATGTGAATAATTGGAAGTCAACATCTAATGAAACAATAATTAACAATTTTAAGTCATATTTTTTAAAAACTTGATTTTACTACGTTACTGTATCTAACAGTTTTATTTCTAAAAAAAAATTAATGTATGCCAGTCCAACTTTCTCAAAAAAAGAAAGAAAAAAAAATAACCGGATTTTTGTAATTAAATCCCTCTCTAAACAACGAAGTTTAATTAAAATTTAATCTCTCTTGTTTCGGAAAGTTAAATTATTACTTTTGATATTGAAAGGCTAGATACAAAAGTTCCTTAAAGCCTTTATTAAATTATCTAAGTTACCCAAAAAAAATTAATCAAAAGAAGACAATCAAATTTTCTTCGATTAAAGATAAAATAAAAATGTTTTTCAAGTTTTTTGTTCTTCAAGGTTTCCAAAGTTTAAAAAAGTTACAAAAGCGAAACCTCATTTCCGCGAACAGTAACTGCAGTGACTGAGTCACCTTTGCTTGATTTAATTTCCGCAGCAATGTAACCCTCTTCCGGATCCGGAATCCATACATTTTTCTTTGAATCGTAGGGTTTCGATTGGTCCTGAAGATAAAATAATAAATGGAGTTCTAAAATTATTCATTTTCTTGTCTGTATGAATATAATATAGAAGCTATTTGATCCCTAACGCAGGCGTCTCTTCAATCGTTATACGACCTTTATCAATAGTGATAACTTCAGCTGATCAAAGATGACTGAGCAGTAATCGTCTGATAATTTATTTTCATATAAGCAAACAAAGGAAAAGCGATTGATAGATAGAAGCTTTATGACTGTAAATTATAATAAATTTGGTTTTAATTCTTCTATTTTCTCAACAAAAAAAATAAGTCGATGAAATATTTAATTAATAGGCTTTTAATGAATAAATTGAAACTTGAAACAATACAAAGGTGGCAGTCAATTCATAATTTGCATTAATTGTTTATTCATAAAATAAATTATTTCTTCAACTCTAATGTTTCTTTTTCATTTTCTTTTTTTTTTTCTTTTCTGAAAGAAGTTATTTCAGCATTTATTTTTTCAATGCAATGCGACAGAATTCATCTCCTCTTCATCTTCAACTTCTACTCGAAATGTTTTCCGTGAGGATACAAGAAGTGCAGCTTGTGTGGGCATCAGAAGCCCTACATTTAATCATCTACTTGTCATTTCTTTCTTACTTCTCATTTGTTTGTTTTTATGTATCTTTCATTCTCAATTGCTAATTCTTCAATGCTAACGCATTTTTCCTCTTGACAAAGTAAATAACAAGAAATTTTCATTTGAATTATTTTCAATCGTTCATCACAGTACAAATCGTTTCAAAGTTAGTCGTATTTTTTCACTGGCACAAAACAACTCATAAATTTAATTCTTTTCATGGAATTAATTTTATTGTTATAATTTAAATTGAAATTGCTGCCTAAAGCATATTTTTTTCTTTATTTTAGTTAAATCTTGTTTAAAATTTGAAAATTTATTTCCCTACCATTGAAGGATCTAGCGGGATAATGAATGCATACAGTCACCGATATGCATTCGAGATTATGAAGACATATACCTTGTTGAATCATTTTTAGTCGATATTTATTTGATTATTAAGTATAATCACCATGCTCATTGTTGTTTTTATAGTTTTATTATTAATGGATCGAATTGGCACTATACAATAGAGCTACATTAGTGAAGTGATTATGTATGATTCGTGATGGGTTAAATATACTCTATTTTATTTTTAATATGAGTATTATTGTTTGTCAAATTTATTTATTTACTCATTATTTAGTTGATTACTTATGCTTATCGAAGGCCTACATTTTACACATCCATACCGATATAGAAAATAAAAAGTAACCACTTGGATTTACTATATTCAGAAATGGAACGAGTAAGTAAAATGTATAAGTAATATATATGTAAGTACGAAATATTGATATGATAATGACTAAACGAAATGAAATGATAGAATGAAGAAAATGATTAAATTTAAAATTAACAAAAATGGCAGAAACTAACGCATTTATTTATGGATTTCGAATTGAATAATTTCAAAAAATTAAAAAAAGTTTTTACACTTTATACTGCAGAAATATTTGCAGTTGTGTAGTAAATTATTAGTTAGTGAACTTTGTTTTCCTCAAAAAAACTGATTAATAAAAATAACTTAGACATTAGTGGGAAGTTAAAAAAAATAACATACCGCGATCATTTGTTCCCGTGATTGTCGCAAATATTGCCATGCTGGATTATTTTCGCAATCCATGCTTGCAATTTAAATGAATAACACTTCGGCTATGTCGTCGTTGTTGCTGTTGTCGTTTGGTTGTTATTGTTGCTGTTGTTGTCGTTATTGTTTGTTGTTGAATTGATATTGCTTACTGCTACCAGCAATTTCAATTCAGTTAATATTAGAATTGAAATTTGAAACAGATAAACAGGACAGGAGAGAAATTCAGTTAAAAATTAAGCTGTTCGTAAACCGTATATAAGAGGCCTTCTTCTCGACCGATAAAATATCTGATGGAGTTACCGTCACTGATGCTCCCTTATGTTTGATGCCTTACAGCCTAAGAAGTTGACGTAAAGTGAACTGAAGTGAAATGCAATCTCTTTGAATCCTTTCCTTCTCACTCCAATTTTCCACTTTACAACACACACACACATTGAGATAAACACACATACACACCAATTCACACATACTAATGTAACAGCCGTTCAACTTGAATTCGAGCTCCAGTTAGAGTCTCAGCGAACTAGAACTAGAGCTCGAGCAAATGCTTACATATATACCAGAATAATGTGCATTGAATTTTATATTTATAATGTGGTAGTGGGAGGAGGTAACATCATCAGCCATAAGGAAAAGGGGATGGAAAAAAAGTTATAGCTACAGCTGTTGCTACAACCTAAGTTGCTTAGTCTATGAGAATCTTTTCAAGATGAGTCTTAGTCTATGAGAATTGTTATGAGCTAGCAGCAACAGAGAAATAACAAGCAGGCAAAAAGAGAAAAAACTACCTCATCTTTTGCTTTTCAGCTTTTTCTACTTGGTAAATTTTACTTGAGAGCACACTATCATACAAATACACGCACACACGCACGCTTACGCAGTTGCTTCATTTCTAACGTATCTACCGGATATCCATACTTTTCTATTCCCGAGACTTACCAGCAACATTTAACATCCATTTTTTTGTTTTTTCCTTCTCACTTCTGCTTCTCAATTCCTCGTTATTTTTCCTCCCCCGCTTTATCATTTTCTTTTAAATTTTAACAGCTGTTATCATTGATGCCTCAGCCATCATCTTTTTGTTTCGCATGATTTTCATCTTAAGTATTATATTTTATTGGGGGAATGCGCGGTATCTACAGCATTAAATTCATTTTTTTTTTTTTGTTGTTTTTAGCGAAGAAATTTCACAAATTAAACTTTTCACGAATTGTCCTTAGCATCTTTCCTATCCACTTTATTTAATGCAAATTTTTACTGACTATTAATATTAATTATTACTATTAGTGCACATTATCATTTATTCATTGTTGCTGTTATTATTATAATACAATTATTTATCATTATCTTGCCAGATGATGATGACAGGAAAAATTGAAGTAAAATGATGGGAGTTTACAACTATCACTGCTAATCTTTTGCATCTCTTCCAAAGCAAATATTTCGCTACTCTTCACTTTCAGAAAAAATTAAAATGAAATGGGGAAAAAAGATTGAAATTAAACACTAAGGAAAAGAGTAATAATTTGATGAAACTTCAAAATTACACAGAGCTTTACAGTTCTTGAAATTTCCAATTCAGCATAACTTATAAGGTTCACTCAAATAAACAAATTTCTGAAATAATTAGATCATTTAGTATGATGAGAAAAATTGTGTTGTAGGCTTGAAACAAGCCATACTCAGAAAATTTACATCCATAGCAAACAGAGATTAATTTATAATATTAATGATTTTTATATCGGCTATGACTTATTGCTTAAAAAAACAATCCAGAAATTTCCGTATAAATTAAAATTCAACGGATTGATCCAATGGGTGCTTCTAACCTCATATAAATCACTCAGGAATTCTCGAGGTAAAAAATTACAATTATTAATTTTATGCTTAATTTTCGTCAGATTTGGGATGCACAGTAATTAACTACTTTTTTTTCTTCTAAATTTATGAAAAAAGAAATCATTATCTTCAGACTCAAAACTGAATCCTGTAATCTACTGATACATTGTAATTATAGAAATTTACAAGGTCCCGGGATACAAGCTTACATATGTTTAAATATGCTTATGATGTATCGAGATAAACATTGAGCATATCACTTATCACGGCTTATCATCAACACTGGTTTCCATTTAAACTAAAAAAAAATTGTCGTCACAACTTCTTCCATACTTTTGCTTATATTGATAAGCAAAGAAAAAAAAAGAAAAAAAGCCAACTTCAAAAAAATGAAACAATGAAATAAAAAATTGTTTTATGAAAAAAACATCAGTTATCTACTTTTTTTCTCTCCTTCGAAATAAAGGCAATGTGGAAGAAAAAAAAAAAGTAAAAAAAAAAAAAAAAAAAAGTAAAAAATAAAAAACGAATTCGATAGTTATGAGCGAAATGCAATAGTTATAAGGTGGAAAACAAGTTTTTATTAACAGCATGGAAACTTATGCGATGTAATAGAAATTTTCAAAACAGTTGTTTCAATCTCTTTTCCCTGTGCATCTTATTTCAGCAGAGATTTAAGGGGAGCAAAATTTTTGCTTTTAAAATTCAATGTGTTAAATTAGCGTTTCTTTTCGTCTGTTTTCAAATTCTTCTTTCAAAAATTTTCTCAGCACTTTGTATTTTTTTATTTGCATTTTTTTATCTTAAAATTTTTATAAATTTTATCTCAACTGGCTAAAGACTTCTCTTTGCTGCTAGTTCTAAGATTGAAGATTGAATTTTTTCTTTAATTTAAGAATCCTTGATTGTATTTAGTTCATTGGGTAGTAACTTAATTCATAGGAGTTCTCACTGTGGAATTTTTTCGTTCTCTGCATCCTCCTTGAATGCCAGCTTTCATTTAGACACAACAGTTCCAACGGTTCAACTCTCCCACCAGGTCAATGCATAGCAATCATTTTTCAGTGACTTTCTCGAGAAATCTGATTGAAATTTATAGCTTATTTAAAAAAAAAAAAAAAAAAAAAGAAAAAAAAAGGACTGCTACCAGATGTTTTAATGTAAAAATCACATCATATTTCCACGAAAAATTTTTAAAACTACTTCATTTTTTGAAAATGTTCAAATAATTTCAAATCAATGAAGACGAGGGCGGAACAGAAGATTGAAAAATATTCAAAAGACAGTAGAACATTTCCAAATTTTTAATCAAATTGTTTTTAATAACATTAAATATTCAACAACTTGTTATTATAACCAAACATATTTGTCAGTGATCAGGAAAGAGTTATGTTAGAGGAATGTATGAAAAAGAATACACTTCATTAGTGACCTGCCCTGAAATCATTTATCAACATTTTTTCTTCCTTAACATTTCCTCATTCCTGGTCAAATTACTTTAAATACAACGATGGCAACAGGACAAGTGTTTCTTCCTGGAACTATTCCAAATAATAAGAGAAAAGAATTTTAAAAATTCTAAGGAACTGATATTTCCTTTCTTGCACACATCAATTATAATGTTAATTCTAAATTGATTAAATTTACAAATAAACAATATAAATTCACAAAATGCCATCTAGAACCGCAATGTAAAATATACTGTATTAACTAATTTAATAACGCTAAACTTAAATTTCAAATATCAAAATGAGATGACCAGCATTTCTTCCGGTGACTGAAAATTTCACAATCTGAAAAACTGAAATTATATAAAAATTATTAAAGTCGAATTTCAAGTATTAAGATGAGATAAAAGTATAAAGAACGAGAAACAACATGCTGAAAAATGAAATAAAGCCTTTTTAACTTATCACATCTATTACTTGATGGCGATATTTAAACATAACGATAACAGAAATGAAGTTTGTGACATCGAAATAGTTTTTTTTTCTCTATGATTTTATTGAAAATATTACTTTAAACAAAACAAAAGGTGGGAAATTAGATGTGAAAGGTTAAATGATTTAGGTTGTTGGTTAGTTTTTGTTTGATTAAATTACGGATAATTAGAAACATTATATAATTAACAAAAGGAATCAGTGATAAAACTGCTGGGAAGTTATTTAAAATTTGTTCATTTCTAAACAATTCCCGTACTAATTTTTAATCCATTTTCGATGGGGTAAAAAATTTGTAGAATTTTGAATCATTCATTACAGGACAAAAATCAACAACTTTTTTTTAAGCAACTTGTTTCAAAGTTTTGTTAGACATAGTTTCGAACTCATTACTTCCCGTATTAAAATATCTTGAAATAACACATATATTTACAAGATACATTCAACATTCATTCAAATTTTCAGACTATAAGAAATACAGTATGTGAAGTAATTACAGGGAACTATAAATTAAAATATCAATGAATTTGTCGTTAAAATAGAATTAAAAGTGAATATAAAATTTCAACATATGTATATATTTAAAAAAAGAATTTTCTGCATATATTAATATAACAAAAAATGTTAGATTTCAATACACATACATATATTAATTACAGCTTAACATGTTTATGAATTTGTAGTTGAGGTAAACAAAAAAAAATGCGTTAAAAATCTAAAGGAAAGTATCCCAAGATTTGGAAACTTATGATAAAGTCGGAATGTAGAGTTAAGAAATGCATGATGTGAACCAATTCATGGTTTAAAACCATAACTTGAATCATTACCGGAATATATAATATACAAAGATATCCAGAACCAGAAAATAATTCTATCCAACGATAAACAGAAAAAGCAGGATGTTCATTAGCTCGAGAACGATTTCGATTCATTCGGATCATTACTGCTTCTGCCGGATTCAGTTCAGAGCTCCACGTAAACCCTCATCTAAAAACTTAACGCAAAGTGATTTCCGGACAACACTTCTTCAAACGCACACCTAAATCACTAGTTACAACTAGTTCAATCCAATGTAATCGCAGTATCTTTTCAACTTTCATCCATCTCTGCTCTCTCTTCAGTTACTGCATTACTCTTTTCTTATTTCCATCTACGCTAAAAAGATCTCGCTATTTCCATCATTTTTGACTCTCTGCACAGACTACTATCTTCATTAATCAATATCTTCTTCAAATTACCGCACTATTTCTTTACTCTCGGTCTTTAGCCGAGTAAAATGAATTTTCCGGTCACATTGAGCATGGAACATTATCCAGAATTGGAGAAATCACTCGGATTAATTATGTATTCAGAGGCGTTGAGTTAACCATCCTGTTACGCTTGCATATTCCGGTTAACCATTTGTCAGTTATGCTAACGTATTTCATTTAATAGTATATCATGTCTACACTGATTTAAAACTGAGCGGCTTTTGTTTATCGATACATCAGGTTTGTCGTGTTGATCACTTCGATCACTGTTCTAAATGATTTTCATTTCTTTAGATGGATGATACATGCAGAAGACCAATTTTTACGCAGGAAGAGATTGACAAAGAATTAAAACGAATAGTATTATTGGATCGAATCCTTGCCGAAGGTGGCGCTTTGACACTAAAGAAACTGCACAGTGTCGTGAATGAAATTGATAAGGTAATGATTTCAAACCTGTCACTTTCAGCAGCTAAATATTTGGGGATGTCTTGTGTATTTCTCATTAGGTTCTGCCTGTATTAGTTCGTATTTTCTGAAGTATTGCGATATGATATCGAAAAAATTTAGTGATCGATAAATTCTTCCGAAATCCATCTATTTTTCAAGTTTTCGAAGCTTACTATTTCAGGGAAATAATTTTAAAAAATTGAGTGATCTGACGACATTCATCGGATTACGTACGAATATTTTCGAAACATCATTCGATCTTGTTCGGAATCATTCACAAGAATTCCGAGAAATGTTCGGATACGTAGTCAACTTCCTATGTAACATGGATCACTCAGAGAGTGATGTAGAAATTCTAGTTCAAGTCATCAGTCGATTTAATACTGTTAGTTAATAACAAGGGACGCATATTTTTTTTTATGCGAGCGTCATTGAATGTTAAATGAATATTTAANNTAAGTTTGGCTTTATCGAGAGTGATGGAAACTTGCTCAGATATTTATGCAGTAGATGTAGAGGATATGGGGACAAACTGAATACTGAGATTTAACTATTTTTTGTCTCATAATGTTGATTTACAGATAGTTGTACCAGAGACTGGGAATAGCAAGAAAGAAGTACGCCAGTTCTTAGAGCAACATAAAAACTTCTTCATTTTGTACCCAAACGATATCGTTATTCTTAGTCCTGCTTCTCTGGAAATTCCTTCAGCATGGGAACGCAGTGCCTTACCTACTTACAGCAATGCTATAAGGTATTTTATGTGATGGCACGAATATTTATATTCAGTTTCGAATATTGAATACGAGTATTAAAACAGTATGAATACTTAATTTAGTAGTTGATATAGCAGTATAAATAATTATGTTTAGTTTGACCTCAAATATATAAGAATGTCAACATTTTCAAAAAACTGACTATTTATATCACGCTATTTATATTTATATCATATATTAACTTAGTTAACTAGAGGGTTTATATCCCACACAGCACTGTTAATTTCCTATTTTTCAAAATTCATATTGAAATTCTCTTTCAGATGGAACTTATCTAATTCTAGTTCTCAACTCCAGTTATAATTGAACAATGAAATTCTGAAATGTTTCAGGTATGACAAAAGTATAGTTTTGAACGGTATAGGTAGGGTTGTTAGTGCAGTAAGCAGCACAGGATATATCAAAATTGAAATAATTCGAGGACCGTGGACGACACAAACGGTGTTTGGCTTAAGCAAGAATGTATCAAATGAAGTGAATTTAGCAAAGAAATATCCTGTGGGAACACTGGTAGAGCTTTCGTTTAAACTTTGAACATTATCAAAGTTATCGGACGATAAAAGTTAGAAAATCGAGTTTTTATGTATCAACCATTTTTGATGGTTCAGTTACTTTAGTGGAAACAGTACCGTCAGATCTTATCATTACTTTAAATTATCAGAATTATCACTGCTCACTGGAGCTTTAGCAGTCATTCACAAAACATTTGATTTGTGGAACTAAATTAAATATATTGGGTGCAGTTTTTAAAACCAAAATGGAGAATATGAGAATTAGACGACTCTCAAGATGTTTGAATAAGATAGACTCTGACGAAGATTTGTCCAGTTTGATTGTTATTTTTAAGGTTTGCTTGTGTTTTTGCAGGTGAAAATTCTGGCACATCGTGCATATGAGGCAGCCCATCCTTGGACAGCTACAAAGGTGTTTCTGGCTGCCGATCGTGATGACATATGGTGTGTCGGAGAGACTGGGAGGATGGACAGATTGCTTAAAAAATATCAGTGTATGTTAAGGCATCTTGATTACTTCAGGTTTGCATAATTATTCAAATAAGAAGACGAATGAGTGTCACATGGTAAATACTACTGACCATACTGTTGCAGTGAACAGAATTGAACAAGGTGGTAGCGTTGTAGCTGCAGAAGGCATCGAAACGGAATCAGCTAATACCAGTGCAGTTCGAAAGCTCAAAATAGAATCGGTTAGATGCAGTGTGAGTCCAAAACTTGTCAAATTAATTGATGGCGAAGCAGAAGAAGCTAGGATGTTTAATACAAACTCCGTCGATACTGAAGAGAAAGTGGCAAGGAAGGCAAAATGTTGGAAATTTTATAGCGATGTTATCCATGATGAAGTCAAAAAAATCCAGGAAGTGGATGGATGTTTGCGTGATGGACCCAAAACATTTCGGGAAATATTCGATAAGCTTATCGAAGGGTATAATGATTTGCGGAATCTTATTTATTTAACAAGTTGCTATAAGTTCGAAAGTCCTATTACGTCTTTTGCATACTACCTTACTGTTGGAAACATTTATTACAGAATGTGAAATGAAATATAGGACCTTGAATATACCGTCCTTTATTCGTTAGATTAATTATTTGCTATTTGAACTATATGTTTATTTTATGTTTTGAAAATCTAAATTGCCCCTTTCAGAGACACTTTTGCTTATTACTCTTACATGGTTGATTTTATCATTGTTCGCTCACATCTATATGAAATTTCAAAGGATCATGTTTTTATGAGAAAAGACGTATTTCGTAACGAAATGCTCAAATTTCTTCGTTATATTAACGAAAAGTCCAAAGAGAACGTCACTGTAAACACGTTGCGCAAATTGATTAATGTACGTGTTTCTATTTCATCTAAACTTCAAAATTGTCCATGTTTTAGACTTTTAGATTTCAAATTTTACAGAAAATTGAAGGAATTACCGAAAAAATAATTCCGAAAATTAAAACTGGAAACATTAAATCTTTAGTCTGGGATTGCAGAATTAAGATGATTTTTTTTTTCACAGCAACCAATAACCTTGCATGCTACAAACACGTGATAAGAAAGAGTAAAAGACTCATTTACGCTGCAAGAAAATACTAGGTTATGATTATTATAGGCAAGCGATATTGATTTTACGGAGGAACTGCTGAATTATGCAGAAAGTGCCGATACGTTCCTGAAATTCATCGAAAAGCACACATCACTCATTGAATTAGCTGAAGCTTTCGGTGAACAATTCATCTTTTTAAGAGGTACTTACGTTACCGAACATAATATTTTCGTACCTAAATTTCATTTCCCATGGCTTCTTTCTAACCTCTGAGAAATTATTATCAGGTTGTTGCTAAGCAAATTGAGTATCTAATTTAATCTTTTTGATAAACTTATTTTCCGAGCTTTAAAGCCGTGTTAGAAATGTAATGTTCTTGATGGAGTATTTATATTTATAGTTGAGAATAACAGGATGAATGTCGTCTTTCCTGTTGATAATGATCTGATGTAGTAATTCAAGCAGTAGGAACTTATTACTCTTCGTTTGTACAGTAAATCAAAGAGGAGCTCTTTGTTTATATGACTTTCACTACGAAAGAAACTCTTTCAAAGGTTTTTTTTTCACAAATTTATTGCTTTATCTTCTATTTAATGGAAGAAAGCTGGGGATGTTAGTATAGGAATCTTAGAGTTAACATTGGCAAGACTTCATGTATTGGCGCAGTTATTTTCATAAGTTATGGGTATTAGTGTTGAACTATCCCAACGTGTTTTCATCAAATATGGTCGAATTAATCGTCAACAATAGCGTGCTTTGGATGTTGTAAATTAAGATTAATTCTCATTTTACGACGCTGTAAATATTGGTTTCGTAATACTAATATATTTTTATGTGAATAGGATTGATGTGTCGTTAATGTAATGCTGATCATATTGAATGTGGCACTATATGTTCTTAATAATCACTGTTCAGCAATAAAGCTTGTCTATATATTTTCCTCTTTTTCTAATTATAACCACAAGTATTTCATGTAAATGATGGAAAACATTTCGAAGAATGAGAGGATTAATTGGGATTTTGGAGTTTGTAGTAAGGAGACTTCAGCACTGTCTTATAATTTACAAAAATGAAAAATGAAAACCACCCATGATAATTAAGCTAAATTGTAGACTTTCAATGGTACGTTTGTTAATTTTATAGGCTCTGTGAAGATAGCTCTCAAAAAACGTGTTATGTCCGTACACTGCATGGGAATCCACAAAAGTAGATGTAAGATCGTGTAATCAGTACCAGATATGCTTGTGTCAAATAAACTATTGGACTTTTACGATTTCTGCGAACTGATTTCTCATTAGTCTTATCACTAAAATTATGAGAAATATTTGTCATAAGATAATGCATTTTAATGTTTGTCCCATACACATACTATTTATTTCTATTGCAATATTCAACAATCATTTCTGAAGTTTTTTCAATTGGTAAAAAGAAATTTGTAGACGTGCAGATAATTTTTTAATACTTAAACTTGTCACTTCATTCATAATTCTTAAAAAAAAGGTGAATGTTCATAAGCTATCCATCTATTTCTAAAGTTATCTTTAAAGGCTTATTTTTGATTATCGTAACTTTGAGAAAAGAACTGATTGACCAAACATTAAGGGGGATCTGGGCAAATATCAAGTTGGAAATAGTAATTATTTGACAGAGATGGAAAGTAATGTAATGATATGTTTGAGTTTATGTTTCAACACGTAGTATTCTGAGATAGTGCTACAAGTTCATCTTAAAGTATTTCAAGTTTTACTTTCCATTTCTAGATCGAAAGTTTTGTCGGTATGAATCTTTTAGTCAATATCTTATCTTATCTTTATACCTTATCTTTCACGTAACATTTTATTTTTTAAACAAAAGACAATATCATATCTTTTATTTTCCTAACTGGAGATTTCGTAAAAATGAGTGAAAATTTTCTACGTAATTTCTTTTCAAGAAATTATAATTCTTGAAAATATGCTGAAGTACTTAAGGAAAACACTGATACGTCATGGAATTGTAGAAGAATTACTTCGCCTCTTGCACTGTTAACCAATTATTCCATTATTATCGAAAGGTTTAGGGCGCATGAATTTCATTTCAGGGCTGTGTTAAATTCTTTACTTGCCATAGGTTTTGTTTCATATTTTTTGTGTTTGATTGTGTAAGGCTGGGCGTTACCTCCGTTGGTTTGTATATCACATGGCTTACCTATACTTACATTTACCACGTGGAGGTTTGACTTCTTGCACACGTTAGAAAGGCAGCAGCACCTCACATTCTTGTATAGTGCTATCGTTACTTCTTTTTACGATTAAGCTTAAACTTTGGTTCATATTGATTGCAGTGAAAGTCATATGTTTGGTCAATTGCACGGTAGCTATATCTTATTTGTTCACGCACTAATTCTGCTGTTGTTAAGGATATCGAAATGGGAAAACGTAAAGTGAAGCGGAAGCCACCACCAAAAGTGAAATCAATCGTACCGTTGGAAACACAGTTCAACTGTCCTTTTTGCAATCATGAACGGGTATGCGAAGTAAAAATGTATGCCCTTTTCTTTTCCTTACATATTTGTTTTTATGGTTTGTGCAGTTTTCAAAAATCCCGAAGTTTCGATATAACTATTTAAAAGAAGTGACTCGTGGGGTGCATTAAAGGTCTGTTTAGAATTCGTTTGAATAATGTGCGTCTTGTATAATTTATTTTCTTATTCACAACTGACTTACTTTTCGAAAAAAAAAATCAATCTGTTCTGTACACCGTAGAAGAGTTATGCAGTGTAGGACGGTAAATCATCCCTTATCACTATTATAGACCAAGTTACGGTAGGTAAGTTTGTCTCTTACTGATACTTTTAACGACAAACTCAAGTATGAATTTATTGGTATTATTATAAGAAATTTGAAGTCTTGAAAATTGATGCATCCAATGGTCTGTAGTATTGTTCATGAATTTGCTTTTATTTTAGGGATCGTGAACGAAATGTGGGTTTTATATCATGTCGAGTATGCCTTGAAGATTTCCAAACAAATATCAATTATCTTTCCGAACCAATTGATGTATATTCCGATTGGATAGATGCATGCGAACAAGCAAATCGGTGAAACAGTGTGCTCTTTTATTCCTCTGCTTTTTCTTTTTGAATGCTTCATTTTTTTGATGATTGCTTTTTTTTCTGTGCGTTGAAAACAGTATTGGAATTACGTTACACAATTTGCATATAATCTAATTTAATATAATGTTTGTAATGATAACATGTTTTAAAAAAAATAATATGTTTAAAAAAAAATAGTCTGATTGCATCTGAAAGATCCATAAATCATATGGATAAGATTCGCACAAAGTTCTCTTCCAGTTTTTGGTCAACCTTTACATTTTGCACCCTCACCCTTATAAAATTACCACATATATGGTAATGGGATTGAACGAATCGGTACCATTTCATTCGATTCTAACATCGGATTTTTGAAATGAATTTTAGCCTTAGTTAGTCTTTTGTGTAGAGAACTCAAATTTTTTTTGATCTGTTGCGGTTGTATACATAAATTGTTCGGTACTAGTGCTTGGTACCTTAAATCTGACTGTAGAAGTTATTTGAGAGAAAATAGCACGCTTTGAAATATATTTCGCGGTTACTGATTGCTCCAAAAAATGTTTTATACCACGATACGTTTCCATAATTAAGATACAATAAAGTGGTTTCTCGAATCAATGGACCTAACATATTTTTCACTACGAGCACCTAAAAATGAAAATATCGGGACGAAGTTCGTGCAACAATTTCACATTAGCACATATTTGGTTTATTTCGGAGTGCTTCAGTTGAAGTTTAGGACTGGTAAGAATTGTAATTGAATTCCACTAGAAGTGGTTAAAAGAATCAAAGTAACGTATCAACTGTTTTAAAAGTTGAATACTTTAAGTGCAAATTTTTTTCAAAAAAAATTGGAAACAAGACTTTTTATGGGATTTCCGGCCGGGACAAATTACTAAACTTGGTCAGATATTTGAGTGAAAATATGAAAAGTAATCTTATTTCTAATGTGATTTAAAATTTATGAATTCCATATAAATCATTGACCGTTTCCAGCATACACCCAATACTCCAAGCTTGAGCACCACATGAATAATAACATGGAGCCCCATTGGCATTGGTTAATTCAGGAAGTGATGCCCATGTCGAAGATTTCAAATGTTTCCAGTAAGCACCCATTCGAGATCGTACAAATCGTTCAGCCTTCTCATAAAATCCCGCATCATTCTTATCCTCACTGATTACTTTTGCTATGGCTAATTTCGCTCGATAGAAGAACATTGCTACCCACAGCCATTCCTTAAGTAATTAATTTCGGAAAATACAAAATGATCGTAAAATTTGAAATAAAATGGTAAAATCCCTTAGAAGAGATAAAATTTCATATCATTTCTATCACTATTGATTACATTTGCTAAAAAGATTACACTGATGTGTGATTATTTGGATTGGCTCTTTCATGTTTCGACATGCAAATTTTATGATTCAAGATTGAATATATTCCAAATTGAAATGTATTGATAGTAACATACCGGTCCTTGATGATAGCTCCAACCTCGAGCTGTCCTCTTTTCCGTCCCATCATCGTCTTGATTATAGAATGGACAATAATTAAAGTCACTGTAAATACAATTTATTTATTTGTTTATTCTTTTTTTTTTTTTTTTTTTTTGGAAAATAGCTCTTAAAATAGAAGTTTTAAATGAGTTTTAAATATGACGGAGAGTCAAAAAATTCGTAAAGTCAAATAAAAGATTCTCTCTCGTAGGCAAGGCGGAGAACTATTTTGAATCAAAATCAGATCACACTGTATGGTTTTCTCGATCGAGAAAAGTCTGGCACGACAGTTGTTTGTCAAGTATTATCTAGAATATATGGTATTACCTTGGATCAAGGGTTTTAATACCCAGTGGTCCGAGTAATTCTTTTTCTGCAACTTGCAATGCATGCCAAGCTTTTTCTGCAGACATCAATCTTGGAGCCTAAAATAAAATTGCTCGCATTTAAAATTCATAACTTCTTCAATCTTATGCTTTAAATTTTATCCCTAAATGTACAAACTGCATTATTAAAAATATATCTTAATTATACTGAATATACTTACCACAGCTAATGTGATTGGAAAATTTGGTCTTAACTGATAATCAGTATAACCATGCGTGGAGCCATACGTATCCTTAATTATACCACGTCTGTTTACATACTTTGACGAATCATCCTCAGTTACATAGAAGAAACGTTCAAAATTGTCTTTCATAATATTCGCCCACTTTTGCCATCTCCACAGTTCTTTATTCTCTACAAGTTAACCTTTTGAAAAAGTAACTATGATTAGAATTATTATTTCATAAGAACTGATGCTCAAAAATTTGACGGAAATATAAAATTTTATTGAAATAATAGAAGTTCTAGTAACGAACCAGTAAAAACACCCTCATACGGATAGAGCTTTTTCTGATGCAGCTTCTCCAGTTTTTGAATTACTGCATAGCAAAGACCTTGTAGTTCAACAGCGGCTCCATCTCGAGGTGTCGCCGGCCACCCTTTATTACCTGCCTTCTCGGAACTACCCATCTTGTCCATCCACGTACCACAATTGAATTCATTACCGCCCATTACGAAACCCGTACTGTGATCAACATATGCTTTCACATGGAAGCCTAAAAATAACTAATAATGTCTTTCCAGGCTCCATCGCATGCTAAATATACTGTCTTGATTCCGAGACTAAAATGAATTTTACAAAAATCGAAATTTCTTAAAGCATACCCGATTCCTGCATGTGCTCGTCGATTCCACTGCCAGCGTTACGCTCCACAAATTCTATTCCAGTAAAATGTCTTTGAAGCGCTTCTTGCATTGTATCAGCAAGAGGTTGTTCCTGAATATGATTAATACTTCTGAAATTTTGTATTAAAACTACATCAATAACTCATAATTTATATAGCATAAATTAATTTGTTAAATAATTACTCACTGTTAAATCATGTCCATAAACGGTATCGTCGTGAATGAATATACGAAGTACTTTACTTTTCAGCATTTCGACACCTTCCGGAGCCATTTCAATGTATTTCACAATAGCATATAGCCAGAACCAAACAGCATCACGTGCATTATAACGCGCTCCATAGCCTCCATCCAAGAGATTCGGTATTATTCCGTGTCTCAGTGCACCACCAAAAGAGAGGATTAAGTTTCTGCAAAATATTGCAATGCAATATGATATCACTGATAATATCATAAATCAAATTGGAAATTTTCATTCAGACTGGCTAGCTAAAGTTAAATCAATTGATTATTATTAATATGTTTGTACTGTTTTATTTCTGCTATGATTTCTGAGAAATTTGTAGCAAATGATTTTTTTCTGACTTTACTGAATAAATGTGAAGTGATGTGATTTTGTTTTAGTCTCATCGGCTGAATTATTTGATCTGAAATATCTCTACAGAAGTGATAATGAGTAGAGAGAGGAATAGGTTTATTTTTTATCTCTAGGTCAATTAAATATGAGGATAATTAGAAACAGGAGAGAAAAAACTTTACCGCGCATCTTGAAATCTACCAGTAACAAGACAGCAACCAGGCAAAGCAATGAACGTATCTCGCCCCCAGTTCCGCCAAATTCCGGTCGCAAAGTGTGGTAATCCTGCGGAAAGTGATGAAGGTAATTCATCTTCCGTTTCGTATCCATCCGGTAACAACGCCAGTTTGGCGTTTTTAACTGCCCCAAGAAAAGATACCGAAGATAGCGCCAATGTTTGTACGTATACTGATGCTGTTACAAATGGACTATAAAAGAAAAAGAAAAACTGTTGAAAGATTAGTTGTGGTGAAGTTATCTTCTAAAACAACTTCATCAAAACTGGATACGTAAAAGAGAACATATAATTTGATCATATAGCTAAATCAAAAAGTAGAATTTGAAACGATGTAATTTATCGGAGAAGTATGAATAGTAATTGCTATTAACTGATCGATAAATTATATTTATCTCATCTTAAAAGATTAAGATAATATTATTGGAAACAAGAAATGATTAAATGAATTGCGTTGACAAAAACTGACCAACTTAATTTCTTCATCAGTTGTTCGAAAGTTGTTTCATAAATTAGTGAAAATAAAGCTTCAAAGTAACATGGCCTCAAATCATACGGTACATCACGAAGCGGGAAGAATAAAATGCGAATGATGCGAGCAATTTCAGTTAAGAAAGGACCACGTTTTTCCAATCTATGATAAATATATTTGCAAAGCCATAATCCATCACGTAAATTTTGACAAATAGGATGACCGAGGTCATTGTGAAATCGGATATCGTTCAAATATGGCAATAACCCTAGAAGAAAAAACTTTTTTTTGCTTAATTTAGCAACTTGACTGTTATACATTCCTTTTTAAGGAACGCTAATCAGATAAAAGAACACTAAAAAAAATAGTCGAGAACAAATACGCACATAAAATTGTGTAAGATGTCAAGCTTTAAATAAGCAGATTTGAATTGATATGGGATAACAATATTAATAAGGAAAGTCTTTTGTTTATAATTACTTTTTCATTAATATCTAATTCTCTCTATCTGTCAAGCAATTTTTGAAAAAAAAGCTTTAGTTAATGATAGTATAGCACATTTACATGTTAATTATCATCCGTATACCCACCAATATTAGACCTTTTGCACAAATATGAAATCACAACTCCTTGAAACAAGAAAATCTGAAAGGTTAGCAAAGTTGACCTTGTAAGCCACAATAATCCAATGTTCTCCAATGAGGTACATTGTAACAGCCTGATCCGAAATCATCCTGGTCTTCAGCTGCACATCGAAATAGAAGCGTGTTGTAAGTTTGCAGTGTTGACTGTTTCAGTGCATTCACATAATCTGTAACATAAAGTTAAGTGATGATTCTCGTTGAAAATTCACGTCTTGTCACGTATTCACGTCTCATCACGTATTCTTGTACTAGGCATGTTTCCGTACCTCGTCACGTATTCTTCATGTTTCATCTACGTATCGATTTACCAGCCACATATTTATGTATCACTTACTTTTGATATATATCAATTTTCAGATGACTCATCCAATAACACCTTTGATACCTTTGGCAACAGGATAGTTAAACAAAAAAGGCTTTAGTGGAAAGTAGTTCATAGATGCCTCTGCCAAGTTGAATGACTGGATGTTCTTTCTAATGGAATGAATTTTTAACAGTTCATGATACTTACATGTTTTCACGAAATCATTCTTTCCAGACAAATAATCACGAATCAATTTGATTGCTTCTGTTGCTTTTTTGATTGGTGATACTCTGTTAAAGTTTGATTTGAAATTAAAAAATGAAATTCACTTTATATCTTGAACATTATATGGTATTTAAAATTCAGACTTTTACTGACATAATAGAGCTTCATATAGCTTTGTCCTAGAAATAAAATGTTAGGTTGGTTCTATTGACAAATAAACTAAAGAGATTTATAAATTTTCTACAAAAGTTATATAAATTTTAATGGATTCATTCATTTTGACCAATTTCTTTTATTCCAGCTATCTGATTTACTTTTATTTGAATGACCTGCGGTTGTTTGCTTTATTTTGATTTGATAGTAAATGAATGACTTACTTTGACTTTTTTCCATACGCTCATTACCACTTAACTAACAATTTGCTGACTTACTTTATGACGATAACTGATCCGGAAGGGAAATATTTGAGGCGAAGCTTGCCGCTTGTTTCATATTGTTCGATGGTTACCAATTTCGATTCATCACATTTCAGATGCTCTCGAACTGCGACTTCAGCGCCATTTAAACCAACAATTTTTTCTGCGCTTTCTGCAGTTTCTCACTTTTATTTGTTAAAAATTTTGTTATTTTAGGCGATTTCAACCATTCTTTCTGAAAAAAACGACTTGCCTTGAGTTCCTTTATCTGTATAATGAAATTCGATTTCCAACAGAATTTCATCCAACAAACCTAAATTCATAATGCTTAAAAATTTTTTTAACCTAATTGCAGAAAACGAATAAGAAGGTTCTTAATTCAGGGCAACTTCCTACTAATAATTCTGATGTATCCCTTTCCCGAAAAAAAAGACTTCTTACATTATTTTGTTCAATTTATCTCCTGGTAGAAATCTCGATGATCAAAAATCTTCTAGAAAAGACTACCGGTGAATGATAAATCTTCAACTGCTGGACAGTCGTGGCAGATTTCATGCTTATTGAATGCAGTAAATGCAAGCATAATAACTTTTTCGTGGGTTACCGGATTATGCCGTGTTATCGCTATAATATCTGGTGTACGCTGATCGACGTAGATCTAAAATTGAATAAAATGAAAATGATCAATCATCGAAACATAGCAACCAGTAAATTAGTAGTCAGTCTTTTCACCGATCATATAGAAAAAAAAGTATTTTTCGAAATAATTTCAAACTGAACTGAAATAGATAAATACCTGAGAAAAATTATGCTCTGTAAGCCAAATATGCAACCTATTTAACGTGGCACGTGCTGAAATGATGCCAAGTGATCGTTTTGCTTCATTCCACGTGGTATAATTGCGTGTTTCATTAACGACATTTATCTAGATTTGACGTTTTTAGTGGACTGTACAAAGCAGAGATTATTGTTATCATGACATAATGTCATATGACAAAGACAGCAAAATTATCTACTAATTAAACATTAAAATTGAAAATTATTATGCCTATTATCAGACCACCAAGAATTTTCTTTCAATATGGATTCTGCTGAAAAGTGACAAAGAGAAAATGATAAAGCCGAACTAGTTCTTATGAAGAAAAAAATAAAAGAGAAGATATGGTATCAGGAGAAGACAAAGATAGTTGAGAGTAATTTCTCTTGCATTTCTTGATTAAGTGATATTAATTCAATTGCGTAAAAATATATACTTGATAAGGAACAAGTTCATCATATCCCCGCACGGTACCAATACCACAGTTTGCCATTGTTAACATTGCAGCCGTTGGTATGCAATCATAAATGGATCGTTTCTGAAATGAATTTATTATCAAATAATTATTTATAAGAAAGAAGGAATTTCATTCCGAAATAAATTATTCGAAGAAAACAACAATGGATATCGCTATTCTTATTGAAAACCTAACATTTTCTCATTTCAATTCAATAAATACTGAAAAACAATGCACCTATTTCATCCAAAAAATTTATCTGTAGCAAAAACTCTCGAAAATAGAGAATAATACTTCGATATCGCATTACTTTATCCTTACTGAAATGTGAATTGAATTATGATAATAGTTATTGATATCAATAAATGACTGACTAGAATGGCCGATGGATTATCGTGAGTTTGGTCGAAAAACAAAGCTGGCGCTACACATGACGTTGCATCTTGGAAGGTTCTCTGAATGAATCCACCGAACACATCACCACCATAACGATAAATCAGGCGGCCTTGTTCAAAGCTTATTGCTGCATTTTGTGCTTCTGAATGTTATCCAGTGGATCGCTTGGTAGCAGTGATAATTTATATTTAGAAATTTAAAATTAAAATTCCTGAATAATACATAATTACCTCGTATTAAAGAAGTTATTCCAAGTCGATTTACAAAAATATTATCCAAATTTTCATTTTGTGTAAAAAGCTCCGCTGTTACATAGATATTTGGTCGTATTTCACGGGCAGCTTTCAAAAGATACTTAAAAAGAAAGTTGTTGTAATATCTTATAACATGTATTAAATTTTGTGCAAATGATATTTTGGAAATAAGAATTAATGAGAAATTGGAACATATACCTCAGCAACGTGTATTGGTGTACTATGGCAATTATCAATTCGTAAACCATGGAATATTTTTGCGCAACGTTGTCTAAAGCAAACAAAATCCAATCAGGTTAGTTCATTAGTTTTCATTAACTGTTTAGTTTTAGTCAATGAAGTGTCAGCATTTTGTCAAATGAAATGATTGCGCGACTATTCCAAACATTATCAGTCTTATCAGTTTCAAATTTCAAAAAAATTTATAAGTTAGCATGTTTCGGAAAATATGCTAGACTTGAATGTGACAATGATATGTAAGCCTTTTATAAAATAATATGATATGAGAGTAGGATGTTACAAGTTGGCCCTACAATATGTCTATATGCGCTTCAGGATAAGTCGGCAATTGAGAATTTTGCTGATGAAGATGACGAAAAATGTGAGAAAAATTGATTATCAACTTCAAACAGAAAGAAATATCTCAATAAGAAACTTAAGTCTTCTTAGACTGTAACATCCTGACAGCAAACTTACGTATATGTCTTCATCAAATCCCATAAATAAGGGCAGTCTTCTGGTTTTTCGCCATAGTTCAATTTAATGCAATCTCCCCAACATACCAGATGTCTCATTAAATAGACCTGTGTTTTCAAATGGATTAAAATAGAAGAACAAAATAATTGTATTACTGAAAATTTTTTTTACAATCAACTTCTTATACTAGAAATTCGAAACAGTGATCAGATTCTCCAATTTCCCTTTTAAAACTAATTTTTTTAATCATTTCAGTAAGTTTACAACATTTAGTAAATTGGTTAGCTATATAAATTGTGACCAAAATGATATGTATTTAGTATTTAAACAACAGATTAAAGTTTAATGATCAAAACTATCATGATTAGAACGATAGCATGATCAAGAGTTTATGATTTAATCCCATGATGATCAACATGGTGAATCTCCTCCCAAAAAGAGACTCATGTCTTCAAAAAAAAAGAAAAAGAAGAGAAAGAAAATGGTATTATACGTCATCCTCAACAATTTGAACTGTCAAATTTCTTTCAAATAATCACTTCAATAACACATAAATTTCTGGAACAAGTTTCAGTTAAAAATTAATTACCCTTATACCTGAGAAGGATAATTTATTCCTATACCTGAGAGGGATAATGCGCAAAATTAAGCAACGGATTATCGTTCATAACCCATCCATTGCATGCCATTATTTTTTCCGCTGTTTCATTGTTATAAGCAAAAGTTTCCTCATCTTTCCATGAAGATAATGATGGAAATGGTTGAACAAAATACCTGTAAAGAAGCAAATAAATGAAAATATGCTGAGAGGATAACGAGAGGAATCGAAATTTACTACGTTTAACTAAGTTCACTTAGTAAAAATTATCATCCAAATGATTAAGGATATCGCAAACAGTTAAAAGTGATTTAGTTAAAATCAGTTGGTTATTTCACTTATGATGATAAAACATATTCAGTTACAATGTGGAATATAAAATCATTTTACCAGCCATTATCTGATTAATTAGGCTTGTTAAATAATAATGAACTAATTTGCACTGCGATAAAAGAAGAAGTGAAGAAGGTAATTGGAAATGTTTGAATTCTGAAAAAATAAATGGTACAATAAGTTATCGACATGAAACATACTGTGTGACAAGACCGTGAAGTTCGGTTAATTTGGGTCGTCGCGGTCCTGACTGATCAATCCGTTCATACTCAATATGGCCCGCACAAGCATTCAACACATTTTCACAAATTTCAGCACCACTTTGCAATGCCTTTTCATTGAGAAACTGAAGATGACACCGAAATGCTTCCAAACATTTGCGTTGTCGATCGCTTTCATCAAAAGCATCGCTTCTTCAATTTTTAATCAAAGTGAAAAGAATTTTCAGTTTGAATGATTTGTGAAATAAGTTCATTTATCCCTAATCTTTTAACTCTACTTGCGGCCATTCACACTAACAGGATCCAATACCTTTCTCGATTAAAGATCTTATTGGCGTGATCCAAGTCAACAGTAAAACCAAATCGATTCCAGTGTGGACCTGGTTTTGATTCTAACATTTCATCGCGTACATCACATGACACTCCTTCTAAATATATCGGTGATTTATTAACAACGAAATGATCAGCAACGATTCGATGCAATATTTTTTCTGATGATAAGAATAATCTGTACAACGGAAATATTTCTCCACCCCTATCATCTTCAATAAGGAGTAATAGTTCAAAAATCGACTGGATTAGTGGTTGAAATATTGGTAGTTCAAAAATGAATACTTTTAACATAATTCTCAAATTCTGTGGTTAAATTATCGATGTCAACTTGAAAGAATTCATGAACTCGCAACTGTGGTAGGATCTCGTTGCGTAATATATCAAGAATAATCTAAAAGAGAGGAAAAAAGAGGTTAAGAAACAAAAAAAAAAAAAAAAAAATGAAATGAATTAAATAATTTTTACAATAAAGTTTAAACGAGAAAAGTACAGCATAAATTGCAATTTTATAAGGACTGCGGTTCTCAAATGTTACTATATCATGATTAGTATCATTCCAGGGAATGATTTTAGTGCTGTAGTGCTACGTGAATACGATTGCTTTACCGCATCTCAAATGGTGCTATATCATCAAGATGGTCTTGGTGTTGTAACTTATCAATTATGGACATACTTTCAGGTGTTCATCAGTATTAATTTCTGCGTTGAGATTTCGATCTTTGTATTTTCCAATCATGATATCCAGACCAAAATGATACAAAAGACGATCCAGAACATAAGCTGGCCGAAGGTGTGGGCTATTTTTTAAATTATAGGCACACTGTGGATGTTCCTACAGTATAACAAATTATCATTAATGGATACAATTGTGGATCATCGTTGTAACAATAAAGTGACTAACAAAAATTAAAAATAAAATTAATAACAGATGATGCAATGTTATCAGATGGAAATTCAAATTCTACATGATAATAAAATGATAATTTCATTCTGATAATAAGTTATGCAACATACTATAAGCCATTTTGCATTTCGTGCTGCATGATTCCATACAACATCTTGCATAGATAATAAACGATAATCTTTTTCCAGAGTTTCTATTAGTAATGCCAAATCGTCGTAGGTATATTTCTTCTCCTATTAAGAAAATTTATTAAAAATTTAAATTACTCAAAAATTTTGAACTACTCGGGAATAATTAAAATCTATAAAATTTAAACATAATGATTGAGAAAATTATAGTAGAAAAGTGCCAAAACCAGTTTTCTGTACAATAATTATTTGTGATAAACTTTGTAAAATAAATTTCGAAGAAATTAAGCATTTGATAGAGAATGATCCTGTCTTCATAAATTGTAATTTTTATGCAACGGAACTTACGAGAGTGCTGAAGTCGGAATTCATTTGCATTGGATCGGCAATGCAGTAACTAAAAGGTCAGCAATGCAAAGGAAATTCTAGGAAAACTTAGTGAAATTGAATGATGATATATGAACGAAAATATGCACAAATTGTACTGCATAGAGGATATCGAGAAGAAATGATTTGAAAATTTTCAAGTATAATTATTTTCCAAAAAATTATTTTAGATTTGAAATATCGAATATCTATTCGATTGATAATCAAGAAAGACGAAATTCAAATACCAAAAATTCGAATTCCAAAATATGAACTTTGAGAATTTATGTTAAAGAAATGCATTCAAATGAAAAGTAGCACTAAGTGAGATCTTCTAAAATACATTAAAATCACTAAAATTGCAATATTTAATGATGGCATGATATTTACCTGCTATTTGAAATCCCAAGTTGCTGAACAGGTGTGAAATGAATCATATTATATCCAGCCTTAGCAGCTACCTTTAATCTTTCTTTCCACATATCAAATTTTCCAAGAAGCTTTGAGATATGCGTAATGCATGTTATAGCATTTAATTGCAATGGACAATTATTCAAGGATAAATTTGGCATTACCAGAATATACCCACTACCTGCGGGCTTACTAAAATAAACACTTCCCAATAAATTCAAAATTTTAAGATGAATCTTTCATTAATTATGCAAACTAATTAAGTCAATTAATTACTGAATTTTGGAATGGCCATTAGTTAAATTGAAACAATACTATACTTCTCATTATCAGCTACAAAATAATAAGAGAAAGCGCCGGAACGATCGCATTTAATTTCAGCGAATGTTGCAAATTCATCAGCTCCTTCTTTCCAGGGTATTTTACCCGAAAGTGAGGTAAAAACTTCGACATTTCGTCCCAGAAGGCTTACACCTCGAACAAATCGAACTGTCCAGTCTATAAATTATTTCAGAAATAAATAGCAAATATATCAGAAAGCATTGATTAATACCAGTTGAATTGAATCCTAATTTAACATTGAAATTTGAAGAACTAAATTAATTACAAAAGCTCATTCTTTATCTCTGTTCGACAACAATTTCGCACAACAAATGGAAAATGCATTGAAGTCCCCAATTTCAACCATCAAACAACTATCTGGTCTGAATTCACCAGATTAAACTTTCAATTTTCTTCAGTTCTTACATTTCATAAATTGAAATTCCAGGCTTTGATTTTCTTTTGAAAATGATATTATTGCAACAAAACCTATTTCAATTTTAAATTTTATTAATTCCAGGAATTTTTTTAAAATACGACTTGGAAACAAAAGAACATTTTGATTGTGTTTGGTAATTTCAAAAATTGCAAACCTTTCTGGAGACGAAATACTGATTCATCTAGTTTTTCGCCGTAATTAAGAGTGACGACACGTGTTTCCAGTTTTCGGTTTTCTTGATTGCCATTCTTTAGTAAATTAATAGCCTCAGTAAGACACATTATCAAACTGACACCTCACAAGCAAAAAAAGAAAGCTAAAATAAACAATCTGAACTATCAAAATTCTATATGTCGTTATTAGCGATATTAGTAAACTAAAAAAGTATGCATCTTCACCTATAAATATTACTTATCAATTCAACGATTTTTTTACTTTACCTTAAAAATTTGAATTGAACCTTAAAAAAACAAAACAAAATTATACAAAAAGTGTATCATTTTTTTAAATGAATATACTTTTTAAATATTTGCTTTAAAAAAATATGAATTAATTGATGAACGGATGGAGTTTCAAAAATAAAATAAAATTCAAGTGGCAGTCAATCAATAATTTGTTCACATTTGCAATTTTTTTTGTGAAAAAGGGATGTCAGAAGAAAGGTACTTCAACAATTTAGTAAGGGACGGAAAGCGGGAAAAAGTATGTTTCGACAGAAACCGGAAGCAAGCATACTATCACAGAAACCGGAAAACAAAAATACAACTATGATAACAAAAATATAAAAAAAAAAAGTCGAAGAGGAAATAGTAGATGGAGAACGTAAACAACTGCAGCAAGTGATACACAACGATTTTCAAACTAACTAATCGATTTAGTTAGATGCTTACTCCGTCCTCCGTGTTTGATTTGGGAGAAAAACTCATATTCAAGGCTGCAAAGAAGTAAAAAGCAGGGAGATTAAGTAATTAGCCCTGCTGAAGCGATGATGGACGTGACTGACATGAATGAGAAGTTTAAAATAATACTTCTAGTGTAAAATGAATTCACTAGAATGTTAAGGTGATCAACTACGTGAGTCACTAGTTATCAATATTACGTAAGTGAAAGTGATAACGCATAATATAAATTTATATGTTGAGAACAAGAAGAGATAAACAAACCGATATGTTTGAGAATTTACGTCAACATTTAGCAGTTTTTAAACTGTTGCAAGAATCCTACGCTCTCAGAGATGGATCAAAATAACAAAAATAAGCAATAGGTTTCTTTAAACCTACATTATACTTTAACATAAGATATCAAATAAGCTCCACGTGTTATTCACGTAATACGTGTTCACAGCAAACGTTTGCCAATATATTTTCATACCTTCTGAATGTAACGATCAGATCGTATCGCACTGGATAATTTTTCTACCTGTTGCCTACTGCTCAAATGAAGTTTTGATTCATTTGTTTCACATGTTTCATCAATGTTCCCTTCCTGAAATGTCCTTTTTTTTCAATTAATAGAAACTAACAGTTTTTTTTTTTTTGCTATGAATTGTAAAACGATTTAGACTAACAAATTTACAAAGATAAAAAATATGACTAAATAGCAAAACTGCTTTCGTTTAATTTTCCCGAAAAATTATTAACAAATGCGAATTTTGAAATTTGTTTATAGATTGCAAAGTATCCTTTCAAGTGTATTTGTAAGAAATAATAAATGACAGTGCTACTTGTTTGATCGATTGTTTCTTTTAATTGAAATGTTAATTCTTCAGAAAATGACTGGAAGAATCAAACGTTCCAGTTTCCGTATTTCGTTTTCGCTTTTTTGCAGTGTTTTATCTTCTTTCCCCTTCTTTTTTTTTCAAAACCAATTATATATAAATGTTACTTGGAAAGGAATGGTGTATTGAATTCCTTCATTATAAGTTGTACTTATTTAAAGTATGTATACCTTCACTTTTAAATCATAGTTACGTGCGTATACCTTTACTTCTATGTTGTGGTCACTTAACATACGTAAGCTTTTAAGTACACGTAACTATTTCTATTTATCTTCTACCCACCTCTATATCTGTACTGTCATTTTTTATTCCTTTTAGTTTATTTTAAAAGCTGCTACTCATTTTTTCCACTTTTTTTTTTTTGGTTGACCAAAGTATTTTGAAACGATCAACATCTGCTACATCTAGACATGTTGTGTATATTCGAACAGATGTGTGCTTTCAATCAAAGCAGAAAAACTGAAATTTAGGAAAAGAAGAACAAACGGAAGGAAAAAAGAGAACTCTTTCGTTTTGAAAATCCAAAAATGATATATTTCTTGAAGTCCAACACATCATATGAAATTCATATTTTATTTAAAATTGTATTCGAAAAAAGAAATTGAAAATAAGTGAGAAGTGAATAACTTGCCAAAGTTCTTCTTATTTTCAAAATTTTGAATGGCATTTCGCACAATACCATCAACAAATCACAACGACAGGAAAATCAATCACTTGTTTGTAATTATTCCTATAACATAATGAAAAGAAGGAACAGTTCACCTAATCTTTTGATCATTGAAATTTATTCAACTCAATATTTGCTATAACAATTCCTATCATACCTCCCTTTTTCTTATACATTTATCTATTTTTGGAAGGTCATTTCCACTCATCACATATCACCTTGGAATCATATCAGATGATCGTATCTCTCTCTCTCTTTCTATTCTTATTTGGCCAGACTTAATGGTCATAAATTGACCATTGAGTTTCCCATCATCATTCCGTCAATTTATAATCATTACATTTCACTGTAACTGATCGCACAGTCAATTATCAATGATTTGTGGCAATAAATAAGATCAGAGAAACTAATTAATTAAGAGGACACATTGACTAATTAATAGGAAAGGATTAAGTCAACTAATTATTAAGAAAATCATTTTAAAAAAAAAGTAATAGCTTCATTGGTCAAGTCAACCGACAAATAGTTAAAGGATTTGAAATGCTCCAAAAATTAGTACCAATAGTTTTACACATTTGTAACTTTACACAATTTAAGAAATAGCAAAAAGAAAAATATCAGTCAAAAAAAGAAAAAGAGAATAATGCAGTTATCACTGTTATCCTTTATCACTTATTATTATTCATTATCATCATTATTTCTCATCACAGGGATCAATAAGCATTGTAATATTCAACAAGAAAACACCTTTTTTAACTTAATCATAAGTCGATGTTTTCTTACTCAATATAAATACCAGAATCAGAAGCGCATTACGTATTCCATGCAGATACTTTTCCTTTTCTACTACCATTTTGCCTTAATTTAAAAAGTTATTTTTAAATTTATTATTGATATCAGTTAGTTAAGTCTGGAAAAATTAATTACCTAATTTAATTATTTTATCTGACAAAAGCATTCTAGCGGATATGTTTTTTTATTGATGCTGCAGAACCAGAATACTTGAAGTATTTGATGAACGAATTTGATATTTTTTAATTCTTTAAGAGAAGCGCTCGTTTGTAAAGGCTTTAATAAGTATGAAAATTCATTATACTAAAAAAACATGCATAAAGAGAGAATAGCAAGATTAATTACCAGTTAATTGCTTTTGTTAGTTAATGAGAAATATTGCGATTCCATGAGAAGATATATTTGTCCTTCCATTATTATTCATACTGCTACAATTGAATGCGTCTTATCCGATATTTCAAATGTCTCAGACGGATGTTTAGAAAATGATCATTAACTATTCAGATCTCGTCTCGAGAAACTCAGTGACCAATTAGAAATTTATTTTATTACGAACTGCGTCTAAGAATATCTCACTGTTGTTACACCATTCCTATTCACTCTATTTCGACCATCTTTAAATGTTTACAAAAAAAATTTGAAATGTGGCTTGCTACTTTACGGTTAAAACTCGTAGCTCATTTGACTGCATTTAGCTGCGAAACATTTATAGAGGATCCTGTCTACAATAACTCTGGATAAGATCCCAAGGAATTTCATTGAGCTTTTTAAAACGGATTGTATTCAGTATATAAGGACTGACATCTTAAATATTACCGAGATCTTTTACAAAAGATAAAAAAGATCAAGTAAGACAGTTAAATCAAGTTGTAATTTCATTTTAACGACAAGAATTGCGTGATTTATGCCTAATAGTGACAAGCAAAAGTAAGCCATGGCACTCGGGTTGCAATTTAATTAAAATAGAAGTTAATTTAATTTCCAGTTTAGCATGTTCCTTACCAACCATTGAACTTTAATGAACAATCAGAGAGACTGAAAGTTAATTAAATGATATGCTACAAGTTTTTGCTCGCTAATTATTTTATTTTCTACTCCTTTATGTCATATTTCATTACATATATGTTTGTCCCTCACAGCGGGAATCGATAATTGATTATTATTATTCTCATATGACTGAAGGCCACTTATACAAGAATGTCCACTGACGTTCGTCTCATTAGTTATATCATATATGAATGACCTCGAGGTCAAGCAGCAACTTAATTCCGCTACATTTCCACCTGCAGAGATCCTTTTTTGTCCTTTTTCTTTCAGTGTGAATTAGTTTGATATAAAACAGAATTTAAATTCCTTATGCAACTTCATTTGCCATGCAAATTTAATATTACGGATATCACTTTGCTTGAGTGAGGCCAATGGCCCCAAAAGTATTACTAATAAGTTGCACTTGACAAAAGAATGCCAAATATGAATTGAATGTGGACAGGTAATACATTGTTATCTGAGAGCGAGAGTAAAAGAGAGAGTGGTTTAGGATTACAGGTTTATCATTCATAAATGTTTGCCCGCCCACTACAGCATGTTTAGATGAGAGTGACCTCAAGGTCAAACAATCGATTGACCTCTGTCCTTCTGCATTCCTCATTCACTCGATTATTACACCAATCCATCAGCTGCTTGAAATGTAGTATTTACTTTCTCTCTTGCTTTTTTTGTTTGATTTTGTTCCAACGCATCAAAAGTGGAGAGATCGATTGTATTTGTTTACCGACCGGATTGTTCATCCGGATTTGTTGTACCGAAATTTTCCCATTGCTTGTTTGTTTGTTCAGATTTGAAAATAAGTTCGTTCCAAATGTTTAATAAGATATTTAACTTCGTATTGTTACTCAGGTAACAAAATGAATGTCTGCTCATCTTCTAATCAGCTGATTCAACCATTATCTAAAGTCACTACATGAAGTAGTGTGATTTCATTATGGATACATTTCATAATGAAGAAACTTTTCATGTGTGAAATGATTACTCTCCCAAGTCATTAACAAAAATATTTGCAAATACATCAATAATCATTCTAAAATACAACTATAAATATTACGAACTTTGGAACAAGAATTCGATCAAATATTTATTAAAACGCCAATCTCCTAGCCATGTCAGTCCTTCTTGTTTCTATAAGTGCCTTCTTTTCTAACCCAAATTAAGCTAATTAACCGGACAAACAATTTTGCCATTTTAACATTATCGTTAAAAAGTCATTTCTTCTACTGAAATCATTTGGTCTTAGTTTTATCGCTTCGAAAAAGTAATAAATTTCATTAAGCCTTGATATTTTCAGTCGTCATTCCCAAATCAATTTCAACAAAATCAGCTTTACTTTTTCATTATAATGAAAAAAAAAATAAAAAAGAAAATGATATATCACCCACACACCCCGAACTTAAGTCATTTGTAAATTATGGTAGAAAGGAATGGATCTGGTTCGTTGCAGGACGTACGCTACTTAATTTGCGTCACTTTGATGGCAATGGTTTATATGATGTTCCCATTCTGTTTAGCTGGCTTGCTGAGTTGTGAGGTGTGATTTTCGGTTTTCTACGGTTGTCGGTTGCAGTTTTGCCAAATTAGTTGCTGCTAAGCTTGAGCTAAAGTATGCAGTGCGTGGAGTGAGAACTTTACATGAAAAAGTTAAATATAGTGGCAGTTGTGGAGAATAAGTAAAACATGCATGGATTAATGTCTTGTTAGCTTGTAGATTGTGAATAAGTCGCCTGCACAAACCTGATGCTATTCGGTGCGTAATATTTGGTCAAATAAAGATGTAAATATCAGTCGGTTGTTCTAATATACAACCCTTTGATTAAGTATGAGAAAGTTTGCCGGGAAAGGACGGCAATGTGACGTAGGATTATCTGTAGAAGGTCACGTTTTCTCCGATGTTATAGGTCACTGGCACTACTGCTAAAAATGAAGCGCCTTATCTTTGATAGATTTTTTTTTCGTAGAATTTGCTGATAATATAAATGCACGAATTTTCATGGGATTGCTACGGTATATAGATTGGATATGTAAATTAGACATCACTCTCTGTTTCAGGTAAGTGAGATGGCTGGAACAACACCAGGTAGTGCACCTCCACTTCCTAATCTGTAAGTTGTGGGATCTTCAATTTGCTGCTTGACAAACTACTGTAATTTTTTCTTTAATGCAGTTGGCAAGCTGTGCATGCAGTCGAGAAAAACTGAAAATTTTAAACTTTACTATGAATATGGAAATCTTTTGGAGACGAAATGTTTTATTCTTGTTGCTTTCTGTCTTCTTATTCTAATTATTGCAGAAGTTCAATTTCTGCAATCGGTAGCTGGGCAGAAGCAGTCGAGCAAGAAAGTAAGTCGTCTTTTTCTTATTTAATAATTTCTTCAAGAGTTCTTGATCAGATGATTGGTGTTTCTATCATAGAGCTGGTGATAATTACTAGAATTACAGTGGAGAAAGAATCAGGATGTTGTGTAGTAATTCGAATTTCTGATTATTTCTTTTAAAGGCAATTAATGCCGAATGGTGGTTCTAAAGAACCACAAATTGAGATCACGTGACAGTTTCTTCTTCAGCAGATACTTGTACTATTACTGAGTGGTATTTTGAAGCATTCGAGAGACGCTAAGATTTGTGAATTTCAATCGAGAAGAAGTATTTTAAATTATTTTTCCTTGTTTGAGACTTTTAAATTCGCTAGTGTTTTGACTATTTGGTTCGGCTATTTTAGCTTTGGGTGGAGAGCATGAATCGACAAAGGATGGTATTAAGGTCGTCACGGATATCATTTCTGATGATACCGGCAAATATAAGGTCAGTAAAATTGATGGAAACTCTAATTTAATATAGTAGTTTTCCTTGAAAAGGTGTTGCCATTCCCAAAGTTGAATGAGTTAAAAAAAATTGAAAAGGCGATTGAGTGTGTTCAATAAATTCAAATCTCTTTTTTTGATTTACTTTTTTATTTATTACAGGTTGTAACAACCTTTAAATTGGTGACAAAAAAGGTGCCAAGACCGATAGCCGAACGGAAAAAATGGAAAAAATTCGGACAGTGCAAAAATGACGGTCCAGGACCGCATGTGTCAACAACTTATGTAGCTGAAGAAGTGCTCATGCAGTTTATTAGGAATCGTGCTGGTGAGGTAAGTAGTTTTGGATACTGTCTTTTGACTTTTATTGTGTAACTAGAACTTTAACGATATATTTTCAGCAGCAGCTTGATATTGGTGATGAAGGAGCAAAAGTTACAGCTACCACTGGAGGGTCATTCACTCATTGTCGCTACTGTAAAGTTGGTTTTCTTTTTCTTTTCTAAAAAAGAGATAGAGTGCACGGATTAGTTGTGACCATCTATCGAAGAATTGGAACTTACCGTAAACCGTTCTTGTTCAGAATAATCCATGCTGTAAAATTTTTGGATGTATTAAAATAGATAGGTATTGGTAGTTCAATAACTTTGCGGCCGATTAATAAAACTAAATAGCTAAAGTATTTCTATGCAAATCCATATTCTGAAATCCTTTTAGTCGGACGAGCATTGGTCCGTGAGTTGTCCGTACAAGTCAATGTATGCGAAAGATGATGAGGAAGACTTAGACAATAAAGAGAAAGATACAAAACTTGGTCCAACTGTGTCCGGATCAGGAAAGTATGTGGCACCGGGAATGCGTGGGGATCGACCAACAATTGCAGGTGGAGCAGAAAGGAGATCTGAAGAAAATACATGTAGGGTTACGAATTTACCGGAAGAATGTGATGAAATGGTTCGTTTACTTTTTTGATGCATGTTAATTTCTTCCGTCAAATTTTCCTAGTTTACCTTTGATTTCTGGGATGGTATCATTAATGATTTGGACGATTTTCTTTTCTGTTAAATGGATATCTGGCGGAGTTCTCGTTTGTCTTATGAAGTTGACTGCGATGTACAGCTACAAATTGTTTACAAAGTTTATTGTATTTTGCATGACGTTACTAAAAGGTGGTGAATTACTGTGACACTTCTAGGAGTTGCGTGGGTTGTTCGGTACCGTCGGTACTGTAAATCGTGTCTTTATTGCAAAGGATAAACATACAAATAAACCGAAAGGATTCGCTTTTGTTACATTTGAGCATCGTAGTCAAACAGAAGCCGCGATCCAGAAGTTGAATGGATATAAGCTGGATCACCTTGTACTAAAAGTTGAGTGGACAAGGTCAGTTTAATTCTATTGCTTATGTATTTTTAATGAGTTTTGGTGTTCTTACTAATGTGGTAAAAGGTGCTGCATTCTTAAAATTTTATATGTCGCTTTTATCCCTCCCTTTCCACGATTTTTTTTTCTTTTGTATTCATAATACTGATCATTGCTAAAGAAGTGGGAGCTAAATTTATTGAATTCTGTTTTCAGCTGAATTATGTTTTTAGTGCTGAGTGATTGTTCTTCATTTCAGACCAAACAATTAATTACATCCCTCAGCTGCTATGGATTCAAATGAGATGATTTGCAATTCCATCCTTTGTTTTTATATTAATCTCTGATAATTATGATCAGATAAAATTTTCGTATGCTTGGTCCTTTGATTTCGATAAGAGTTTTTGTTAATAACAACCCGAACACTTGGGATTACATAACAAACGAAACAGTTCTTTCCTTTTATTCATAATTTTATCATAATTTGCAGATTCTATGATTCAAGTTAGGATTTGAAAAGGCAAAAAGAAGAAATAGGTGTCTGTAGATCCTTATTTTATTTAAATAATGGTTGCATATCTTAACGTTTTTGAACAATTTCTAATATATAACATATTTTCGAGAGTACCATTTCAACAGGAAAATCGGAATTCCTGAAATGGGTTTGCTTACAATTTTGAAGAAACAACGTTTGAAGGAAAAAGAGCTGCGAATATTGGTTCTTGGCCTAGACAATGGAGGAAAAACGACTGTGTTAAAGAAACTAAACGGTGAAGAGATCAGTGAAGTTGCTCCAACTTTCGGTGTGTCTGGTTTTTCTCTGCTCGTGGTTTTTTATTTCTTATATTGGTAGTTTATTGGTAATATTTTACGGTCAAGGTATTCTGTATTTATTGTGTTTAAAATGGTTTTGGAAGGTTAATTTCTTGATAAGAATAGAGGTTTCACTGACTATCTTCTAAATATAAAACTTGCATCAATCCGAGGAAAAATTATATATCAAACTGTCTTGTCTTTTTTAAGTAATCATTATTGAACGGTCCCTGTCCATTAAAATTTTCGGATGGGTTCCTTTTGATGTATGCTTTGTGTTGTTCTCTCGATTGTTAATCGTTTGTGAGAGTGACAGAACTTGTTGGGCTTCACATATGCTTCTACAGGTTTCAATATCAAAACACTGAAATACAAAGATATGAAGTTAAATATGTGGGACGTTGGAGGACAAAAAAGTTTACGGTCATATTGGCGAAATTATTTCGAACAAACAGACGGTGTTATGTGGGTAGTTGATTCAGCTGATATTGACAGGATGGACGATTGTAAGCGGGAACTTGGTTTATTATTGGTGCGATTCCATGTCTTTCGCATTATTTTTTCCTGTGAAGTACCTAATGCTTACAATAAAAACAGCGTAGTTTATTTTCCTGATTTTTTGGGCACTGATTTAAATTTAACATTTCCGATTTATCGCTATGCCATTCAAGTTGACAAGAAAAATACCTAGAGGAGTTTTTAGTTCCTTAAACTTTTATCGTTTTAAGGTAGAAGAAAGACTAGCTGGAGCTTCGCTCCTAGTTCTCGCGAATAAGCAAGATTTATCATCCAGTGCAAGCTCAGAAGAAATTGAAGAGGTCAGCGCGTTTCGCTTTTTTCTCTGACTCAGTTTCTTTTCGAAAGATTTTGCTGTTGCTTATTAGAATCAGCAAGTTATGCAACTTTTGGCATCTTCTACTGATGGAAGGATTAAGTAGAGTAAAAACTATCAATCCGGGTGAAATTAATTATATAAGATTGAATAGTCTAGTTTTTACACTTTAGTTTTATGCAGCTTGAAGTTATAGTTGCCTGATTTTATAATGTACATTTCAGTTATTAGGTTTGCGCAACTTGAAGTCACATCACTGGAATATTTTTGGATGTAGTGCATTTACTGGCGAGAATCTTGTTGAAGCAGTTGACTGGTTGTGCAGTGATATCTCATCTCGGTTGTTTACATTCGACTAATTTATTAAGTACAGCATTTTTGTTTTCGTTTCTCGTAATTGAACTGTGATATGTTACGAATGCAATTTGCCTTATATTTTCCTTATTTTTTCCCTCACTAAGTTTTAGCAGCATCCCTGTTGTGAATCCTTGCTTTGATTAGAGTGGAATAATGATCGTTTGTTACAGGACACTGAAAAATTAAGTCTGGGAAACGTGATCTCCGTTTTTTACAATAATTTTTTTCTTCTAAATTATACTATATAGCAAAGGAAAACTTTTCTTTTTCTAGAAAGTGTTTGTCGGAACAATATTTAGTGACAATACCATATGTTAATAACTTCGCATATCGTAAATTTTCTAAATATGTGTGACTATGACCGATATTGCTGTCTTAAAAGACTGGAAACCGATACAAAAGTTTCGTAATGAGGAAGCGTCCTGTATTAATTGTTTTAATTATCTGATTCAGTCCATTTCTTTTTTTTTTTTCATATTTTGACACTTTGCTAAAGTGCTTAATAAATAGGTTTACGTAGCAAATAGATTTTTTAACTGATAGTTTCCTCAGTATTATCAAAATCGTCGTTGTGGAACTTTAATATAAGGCATATTATTTCGTAGTCGATCCAACCAAACGGTTCATAGTCAGCTAAGTTAGATATTTTACACCTGTGGTTTTCTTAGCATTTTTAAACTAATTTTTGCTGTTTTACTTGATCATCCAAAAGTATTCGAAACCGATAATTCTCGACTGTGAATGTTTCGTCCAACAACAGAGAAAAAATCTAATAGTACTGAAATCTCATAGTACTGATATGCCTAGAACCTGACGAGAATGGATACTCCTCTTTTTCCTTTTCTTTCTTTATTGTTTTTCGACGTTATTAAATAAACTCGAAATATTGCGTACTTATTTTTTTAGTTACTGAGGTTGAACTCCATCACTATCAGATTTTCATATTCTATTACTGGTTTTTTTATTTCGTATTACGATTTCCTGTTTTTTCTTAGCTGAATAATAAATTTAGATTTTTTTCCCTGTATTTTTTTCTTTTTATAAGTTTGTTCAAGGACTGAATTAAGTTCATTAGTTCATTATTTATCTGTTCTTAGGTCAAGGAAACACAGTCGCATCTGTGCTACTAGTTAAAATATTTTTCACAAATGGAGGAGGAGTCCAAATGAAAAGAAGTAAATTACAAAATTTGGGAAGCAAAAACACCGATAATTCGCTAACATTTATCACAACCCACTGTTCATGTAACTTTAACATCATTAGTAGCAATAATATTAAAACTATGGTTGGGAATCAAATTGAAATAGTTGCAGGTACAATATATTTGTTACTAAATTGAATCACACTTATTACGTTTTTAACTATTTAGCTAAGGAAGCTCACGGCGACCTTTCCGTTTTGCACGTTTTGATTTTTTGTTTCACAGTTATCAGTATCTGCTGCTGTTTTATTTTGCTTAAAATACTAGATAATATCGTCTGCGATCTCTAGTTGATCACATCGAAAACAGATTTCTAGAGTGTCGATATTTTGTTTATGATGTCATGACTCCTAGCTCTTGTTAGGATTTACAGTTTTTTCATCCTGAATCCAACTTAGTTATTTTCCTACTGTTTTAAATATTGGTAGTGTTTTTTGTTTCATGTTATTTTATTTATCAATAGATTAACGAAATGATAGATTCAAGGAAGTAGGAAGTGATATGTAATACGAACCTCCTTCAAATATTCACTGCAATATGTGAAGGGTTTTGAATTTTCGGATATCACTAAAATATTGCTTATCTCTCATTTATCGTTGCTGTTATGAATGGTTTCGGAATCTTATTTCTGCAGCGTTTGTAACAGTTCAAAAGTTTTGTCTAATTTTCAGAAATTCACTGGCTCAGGAAACATGCACTTGATTATAGAAAAGTATCATAACTACGCAAGTAGCATAGAGCCACCTGAACCAATTTTGGTTCCTTTTAAGCGTTACAGTCGAGAATGTGTAGTTAGTGCGATAATGGAATTCATAAACTATAATTTTATAATGGATGGCCCTCCAAAATACCGCGATTCCGAAGGCGATATGATTCTTCTAGAAACACGAGAAGCATTCGAGGTATTTTCTGTACCTTATGGTTTCAAAAGTCTTTCACCAGTTTGAATATGTTTTCTACATCGAGTCCCAAAGTTTGAACACGGTTAACGTTGAAACTTAACAAAATGCATATTACGCAAATTATACAATTTTAAATCCTTAAATCAAGTCCGATAGTTTTGCTAGTCAATAAATAACATGACTGCTGTGCGGTGAATATCGGGAAAGTGTATTTTCATGTTTCAGCCAACAAAACTGTTGAAATCAGTGTCAGCTTCTCAGCAGGTTTTGAAATTCAGAATTGATTAGTTCCAACTAAATGGTTTTTTATTGGTTTCAGGCAGCTGTGGATGATGCACTGCAAACACCATCAAAGTTTTTCGTGGTTCATGTGGATGGGTTTTACAAATTTCGGCTGTCGAAGAAAGAAAGTCCCAAGTTGTCTATGGCTGTGAGTTCTTTTTTTGCTGTATATTATGCTCCATTTTCTTTTGTTCTATAAATGTAGTTGCCCAGAAAGTATTCGCGGGACTAAACTTATTGTCATAAGCATTAATTGAGTTTAATTCTCTGCCACTTAGAACTTAATATTATACATGATTGTGTTAATATTATGCATCAAATTTTGTAGACACAGGCTGGTTGTTCATGCGATGCTTGCGCAGTAAGGGATCTGACTACTTTTTCAATGGATCGAGTAAATTTGCTTTAGCCTTCTTTTATTTTGAGATTTAATAAAATTATTTTATCATTCTCTTTCCAAATCTGACCGTTGCGTTTTAGGAACAGCATTGGTTAGGTAAGCATCGAATTAGGGAATGTGATATTTATTCACGGGCGTAAACGAAACTTCAAAATCTGTACATGGATAGTCTTTCGAATGAATGAAAAACTATAATAAATATAATTGATGATTCAGGGAGTTCCTATATTGACCGTAGCAACCAAGCGTTCTCCTGCGTTCCAGTTTCTACTGTAATTGGATAATTTCGTTATACTCATCGAATCCTGGGTTTTAAATATTGTCAAATGGCAAAGTGATTTTGTTGAAAACATATTTTACCCTTTGCTTTTTTTTAAGGTTATGAGAGAGGTTAAAGAGGAAATAAATAAACAGATTATTCAGAATCCAGTGATTGACAAATTAGGACGATTCATGGAAGAATATAAAGAGCAAAGAGCATGCTATGCATGTTGCAGCAAACAAAAATCTACTCAGAGTAAGAATGCCCTCATTTTTTTTCTATTATAATTAAAATAATTATGTGAGGTGGATGTCGAAAAAGAATTTCACCTAGTTGAGTATGGTTTTTTATTTTGAGTAGTTTGATCCTTAATCTCATTCGACACTGAAATGTTCAACTAGTTTAAAAGATGTATAAACCACTTTGAGTATTCATGCTTTTTTCGTTGTTCTTGTGACGAACTCATCTGCTCTGTATTCCTCTAATTTAGATTTTCGAAATTTGAAAGTTTAGCTTTTTGCGCATATTGGTATTTAGCACTTCAAACGAACGTATCTGATGCTGCTGTTGGCGTGTCGCCATCAATATCAGTACAAGGTCAAAGTTCATCGAAAGTGCTCTGTGGAGAAAGTAGTGCAGTCTTTCAATTAGCTGTTGAAAGCCCAGTTTGGGACGTGAAAGCAATTTACGAAAGGAAGACAATGCCTTTAAAGAAATGGGAAAGTCCTGTAAGTTCAATTTACTGAACTTAATAACATTGTTAAAGGGGAAAGAAAGTTTAAGAATAAATTTAGAATATTTCCCATTTTGTTGACGAAGCTTATTTTCTTATTTAACTAGTGGAGTTAATTTTTCAAAATTAATAAGATGTAATTAAAATACTTCAGAGTTCATCTGATCTGCTGGAAACTGTCCATGAAGGAGAAGGAATTTACTCTAAGCGTTGGGTTCTTCGCCGATTTGCTTGTGAGAGTTGGGAAAATGTTTCGGTAATTTTTTTCAAATGACTTTTAGTTTTAAGAAGTGCGGTATTGTATAGCATTCGATCTTATTTAATATAGCAACTCATGCAGATGGGAAGTATAAAGAAATGGCTTTTAACTTTAATCCTAGTATTTAAATATGTGCTTTTTCTATTTAGATTATTTAGATATTTCTACTGGATCCTGTAGCTTCCGTAAAACTGTTAAATTTTTCAAAGTATTAAAAAGACCTTTAGAATTTTTGAATTCATTAAAGGTTATGGCGATTTTCTCTCTGTTTTAGTTCCATCCTATTATGGTTAAAAATAATTTAGAACCAATTCTCTTTATTCATAAACTTCAGATAAATAATGAAACGATAGCGGATGCATTGGAAATATATCGTTCAAAGATGGTTGTGACGAATTTGCCACAGAAGGGCCAAATTGTGGATTTTACTGTATGGCTAAAGTGTTCGGCTTCAACGGGATATTTCTGTGCAACTTGGCAGCTTTATAAAATGACTGAAAGTGGTAGGGATTCGATTCCTGAGGGACCGAGGCTGATATTTGAAATCTTTCTTAACCCATTCATCGATGATAGCTTCCCCATCGAAAGGCCTTTCTTCAGCAGTGTATGTTTTTATTTCATCGCAATTTTTCTTAAATTAGTTAATTCTTCATCGTTTATTCATTCATCTGTACTCTGAAATCAGAGTTGGAATTATAAACACAGTGTAAAATAAAGCAGGTAACGTTCAAACTCTGTGGCAAATCATCTTTTGTTAAGTGAAGGATTTTTCAGTGATGTGAATTTAAAAGGAAAAAAAAAAACTGAAAGTTAATGAAGTTCATCAGTGTTAGTATCGGAAGTTAATTTATTATTTAAAGAAGATGATATGATTCTTATCCGTAACGAATTTAAACTACACGCTTTAGGAGCTGGATTCATTTTCATATTATGCTGCAGTCAGAGATGAGGAACAAAACGCTGATGTATGCTTTTTTCTTATCGCTATCACGTAATGATTTTTCAAATTGATTTTTGAGTATTTTTCTTGTATGAGAATAATCTTGAAAAGAGGAAAGCTTCTGGACAGAAAAACCGCGCTTAGTTTCAAATGGGTTCAAAACGGTTCTTAATATTGGATACGTTCGACTTGTAGAGTTCAAAGTCTTAAATTTTAGGTTGTTCACGAACTAGAAGGTTTACACGTTCTGAATTTAAGGATGCCCGAGAACTGGAGGAACTAGCGAGCTCTGGATCTGTTTCAGCATCGGACTATGAGGTAATTGATGGTGGCGAAACTATGGATGATTGTGATTCAAAACAGTGAATCTATCAAACTCAATTGAATTCCTATGCTTTTGGGGGCATAGTTCTGTATTTCGTTGAAGTTTTTTAAGCGAAAAGTGAAAAGTAATTGTGTACATTTGAAGCTGCGAGGCAGATATGTATCATATTGTAATTTACTTTTTTGTTTATCACTTTGTAATTTTAATGTATATTCTGTTGTAATAAAACGTCACTAATAAGAAACAAACTTAATTGATTTCGAAATGCGTCTTAATTTGTAGTTACGGAGTTCTGCATTGGATTTTCGACTACTTGTTCCTAATGCTTTCGTTATTTTTGACTTTTTTTATTCATTTTTTCTTTTTTTTTTAATTGATTTTAGCCAAATTGCTGTTTAAGGCTTGCATTATATAATTGATTTTCTGTACATTTATTTGAAGTGTTTAAACAATTTAAACTTCAATCCATTTAAGCGCCTTTACCTACCTGGAACTAATTATTACTGCTCTTATGAAATGTCAGCCATACTTGTTATTCTTGTGACCTTTTTAATGCTTCATTTGCAATGTGACTGACCACCCGTTTGTCTGGGACTGACTCTCCATCTTGCTGTACCTCCTTATCGCATGCTATGTATTCTGTTGTACAATGATTAATCCATGCTTTTTCCTGTACAATTTTGGTATGCCTGAATTCGAGAGAGTTTCCTTTTCAGTTGTTCTTTATATGATCTTTATATGAATCGAGATAATCGACTGATTTAATAAGGGAAATTTAATAAGTATTCCCGAAAAATGGAGGTTTCTTAAATCAGTTGATCATTTCAAGTCGATGAGCCATATATTTTGGTTTCTGCCATGTCATTCATCGAGGACTGTTCTATAGTGACTTTTAATTTAATTTAATTTAATTTCATTTTTTTTTCAGCTTATTTATCTGGGAATGTATGTGCATTGTAATCCAAATAAAGTGGGGCTGAAGCTGGTGCACCTTTATAGAAAAGATTCGAGTATTCTCCAAGCGTACTCCCAGGAACGTCTTCTTCGGCATCAAGTTGTATGATAGCTAGCGTCATATCGCCCTCTCTTTTGCTGCAATTGAAAGTCAACGAATGATCACTTAGGTGAATATGGTAATTTCCCTTACATATTTGACAAATGCGCTGTGATAATAGTTATTTAAAGATTTCAGTAAGATTACCTAAAGATTTCAGTAACAGCTACAATGCAGTGTGTGATAGTAGCGCGTAACATTGGCACGATGCAAAATTGACTCTGAGCCCAGACGTATCCACGTATTCGATGCAATAAACGATAATAACCTGTCGTTGATTGATTCTTATGCAGTACTGAAGATTGTTAACTAGTATCTAATTTCATCACTTTGGAAATTGTTGCATTTTGCGGTTAAAACCGTAGAGATGATCGGGATTCCCTGGTATTCTAGCATAAATTAATTTCCATGTGTAGTGGAAATTAGCAAATATCTTTAAATATTATTTTCTCTTAAGAATACTAAATGTTGTCATGGCAGAGCTAGCTAATTTATACAAAATTATTGCATATCGACACACTGAGCAGTTTAAGAAAATGTAAGCGGTGAATGTAAATTTAAGCCTAATACATACAAATTTTGTGAGCCTTCTCGATAGTATGTGCATCTTCCAGAAGGACCATTTGATATAAGGATGTATCGAGGAGAGAGGAAGCTCCAAAACCCGTAAGTGCTGTTACTCTGACAAGCAAAAGCAAAAAAATTTAAATGACATTCTAAAAAAGTTTAAAATTTTGAGAAGTATTAAAAGAAAAATAGTATTAAATTGAGAAGAAAATTTGTTTGTTAACCGTGAATCAACGAAAATAATATTTAAATCAAGACGAGCTCGAAACATAAACATTGATGAGGAAAGTTTTAGTTCGGTGATACCACTTCGTGTAAGCATATATCCAACAGCTAAGAGACCCATATTTGTTACTCTTCCGCCATTATGGGAAATTTTCGAATAGCCCCAACAACTAATCGTCTGTAATGTGCGAGAAGCTTAGTGCAGAATTTCGATAAAAACCAATTTAAATTTCTAGTCTAAACTGGAAAAAGAAAGAAATGATAATTATTTCAAAATCAAATCACTA